>VANL01001630.1:0-11743 GCA_006352455.1 Brachionus sp. 'Tiscar' | reverse complement strand
AAATCGGGGCTTATACATCATTCGCTATAACGCAATATTCGTAATAAAGCGAATCGTTATAGCGCGAGTGCACTGTACACATATAGAGAGAAAAATTTGTTGAACAACGCCTATTTGTATACTCAGATTATCATTGATGGTACACAAATCAAGTGAATGAGTGAATTAATATATCTAGGAAGTACCATCAGTACATGGGAACAAACAAAGACATCAAGAAAAAACTAGCTAATGCAAAGAGCGCCTTTGCTAGTTTCCGATCTGTATGACTTTAAATTCAGAGCCATTAAGTCAATGCTTTAAGAGTAAAAGAATGAGATGGTTTGGATATATGCTGAGAATGAAAGAAACAAGGATAACCAGCAGTAACATGGAGGTCAACAATTACGAAAGAACTCACCAAAATGGTAATGACAAGAGGCAAGAGTGAAGGGGAAAGATCGACTTGAGCGAAAAAGAAAAATAAATTAGAATTTACTTTCAGAGATTTTGGGCAGAATAAATTTTAGATGATAAATGATGTATCAGATGATAAATTTTAAAGAACAAGCTTATGTAGAACTATTATCGTAAATTTCTGATGTCTTTTTTGCCACACTTGTCTTTGAATGCATTATTTGAAATTGTAAAGTCCATAATCTCATTCTAAAAGGATGCTATTCTGTTTGAGAAGATGTTTTTTCTTAGTTTTGATAAAACTTAGGAAGCAAAGTCTTAGATTTTACATAGATGGATGATCGCTTGTTAAAGATTGATTTGAATCATTAACTCGCATACTTTCAAGCTTACGAAAGCTAATTTTTGCTAATCTTGAGAGATATTTGAGATTTCTGAGACCAGACACTAGTTTAGTAGCTCTACGTTGGGCTTTTTTTTCAGCTTTTTTTCGGGATTTTTGCAAAGAATTCCAAGCTTTTGTGCAGCATTCAAGATGAGGTCTTACAAACGCAGTGTAAAGTCTTCTAAAGTTGTCAGTTTTCCAGAATTGCCTTGTCTATCTGCTCTGTCTGTGAAACCACTTTTTCCATTTTTCCATCAGATAAAATTTTTTTTTCAAAATTAATTTATATCTAAAATTTAGGAAATATAATAAAAAAATTTTATTATTATAAATTTTAAAATTTTATTTTTAAAATAAATTAATAATAATAAATTAACAAAATCTAAATGCTTTTTAAAGCTTAGATTGAGCTTGATATGCTCGCGTTTTATAGAGTCTACCAAATCGACTTTATGCTGATTTAAATTAAAGTTTAAAAAACTTGTTTTAACATTTAAATTTGAATTTTTACAAGTTGTTTTGCTTGTCCACAGTTCACTTATGCTATTCAAAATTTTATTCTGTTCTGCTAATTTAGACTTTAATTTCGAATTATTAGAATGTAAAATTTTCATCTGTTCTCCAATTTTGTTTAAATCTACTTTGAATTCTTGATTTGTTTTTTCTAATTTATTTAATATTTCATCTTTAGCTTTGGTCAAATTTAAAAGCTTTAAATCTGAAAAGTTAAATGCAATGCTACTCCACAAATTCTGCACCAAAAATTGTATTGAATCTTTTAATTTATAATCGCTATCAAACATTATGTTAGTTTCGATTAAGGTTTTTTCGATTCGTTCAGTTAAATAAGCTGAATCGACATCGACAAAAGCGTCACGTTTGGTCAATTTCTGAAGCTGGAACTTTAAATCAAAATTTTCAATTCTTAAAGTGTTTAAAATTATTCTTAGATTTCTATTTTCTTGTTCGATGCTTTCACTATTCCTGAAAGAGCATGGCGCAATCTCCTGATTTAAACAAACCATTTGATTTGAATTGACGGGTGAATACACTGGATCTGGAAGGACCACTATACTATCCAGTGTGTTTTCTTCATCTTGCATTTTTCTACAATATTTTTAGCTTAAATTTATTCAAAATTTTTATCATAAAATTTTAATTTTCTAATTTTTAAATTTAATTCTCATTTAAATAGATATATTCAAGACAATTATTCTTTCAATTAGTTAAAATAAAGATATTCATCAGCATATTCAATTAAGGTTTGGAAAGTGAAATTTTTAATTAAATTGAAAATAATTTTTTTTTGTAAAAATCAGTAGTTTTGTCAAACTCTCAATATCAAAATAAACTTAACATTAATTTTTTTTGAAATTAAAACAATTAAAATTGTGCTACTTTTTTCAATTGATCATTTTTTAATTATTTTAGATTAAAAAATTTTTTTTTTTTTTCTAAATTTATAAGAACCATATTCTCCTTTGAAGAAAAATTAAATAATAATCTAAAAACAATTTATTTTATTTAATACTTTTCATTTTTTGGGGATGATATTTGCCGGTGTTAACACGAGCTAATTTGAAATTAAATAAAATTGAATTTTTAAGTTTTTAAAAAAGACTCTCATTTAAGGTAATAAAGTGATCTCAAACAAATTGCCTCACAATGGGTAAAAAATGTAAGCTCAAGAAAAATTCTATTTAGGTAAAGAGTACGATTTTAAAAAAAAAAACCCATAAAAAGCTCAGGATAATTTTAAATTATTTTTCGAATTTAATTCTATCTATTAGTTAATTGTGAATATTTGTAAATGATTAAAAAGCTGAATATTTCAAGAAAAAAATTTAAAATTTTAAAAATAAAAATTCTATTTATAATATTTTAATATTTTTATTATTCTATTAATAAATTTCATTATTTAAGCAATTTTTTATCTTCAATTGTCAGCTTAGCTAAAAAAATAAATAAAAAATTTAATTATTTCATTAAAACATGGATATGATAACAAAGCTGCCAGGTGTTATTTATATTCGTACTTTTTCAGCTTGCCGAATATTGTTTGCCAATAATATTTCCAAATCTAATAAGCAAATAGAACACTCTACATTTCAGGAATCGCCATTTTTTATTCAAAGAAACGAAAATGAGAAAAAAATTTTGACAGACTACTACAAACGCTTGGAAGAAGCTACAAAAACAGGTGGTGTTGACCAACCAAGTGATGTGATTGACACCTTTACAGAAGATCAACAAAAAATAATTCACAAATTTTTAAAAGATACTGGTGTCAAACGATCTGACATAAGCTTTCCATAACAAAAAATTTATTTTTAATAAACGAATTTTTAAATACAAATTACTTTGATAAAAATTTATTAATTAAAATTTTTTTTCAATAGAGCTCTTTAAAAAAGAATATTATTTTTTTTTAAAATTTATTACTTAATTTATTTGAAAACATATTATGAGTTGAATATTTAGAACATATTTTATCTTGTAATGCTATTTTTTCTAATTTTATCTCAACATATCTAAAAACGTGAGAATACAAAACCAAAAAAATAAAATTTGGCCAATATTACACAAGTCTTAGAGGCAAAAATTGATTTTAATCTTACTCTTATCTATTCTAATCAGAGTTATATAATTATTTGACATATGTATTTTGAAGGGTAATTTCTTATATTTAAGGATCATCATTTTAAAAAAAATTAATATAATTAAAAATGAATTTGAAGCTTATTTTTCCTTTGGTTTTTACCTTATGTTTGCTCAAGTCAATAACAGTCGAAAGCAAAAATTTAAAAAATTCTGTAAATTTTCTCTTTTTTTTGTTGTAGCAAAAAAAGCTAAATTTTTTTTTCTAAGAAGCAAGGTGGTCATATTAGCTCTCATGTGTTGAATTTGGCAACTGGAAAGCCTTCTCCGAATGTTGAAGCTTCTCTATACATAAAAAGACTCAATCAATGGTTTTTGGTCGGCACAGAGATTTCAAATGAGGATGGACGAATGACTAATCTTTTGAGCAACAATTCACTTGAAATAGCTACATACAAGCTTGTTTTTCAAGTCGAAGATTACTATAGAAGTCAAAATTTGGAAACCTTCTATCCTGAAGTTGCCATTTACTTTAAAGTAGATAATAGTTCACAAAATTATCATGTACCTTTGGTGTTGAATCAGTATGGCTTTTCTACGTACAGAGGATCCTAAAAATCTCAAAAAAATAAAAACAATATGTAAATTAATCATGATTTTAAAAAAATTAATAAAAATTTGAAAACTTTCCGATTATTTTTTTAACATGAAAAAACTAAAATAAAAATTCGCCTTTTTTTAATTGCGTTTTATATTTTAGACTGTTCATTTTGATAAATAATTATATTTAGTATTTAAGTTCATTAATATCACATTTTTAATGCACAAAAAGAATACCTTATAAATGATAAAAATAAAATTATCGTAAAAAAATTTCAAGTCTCTTTCAGGTATTTTAATATTCAGGCTAAAATTTAAAAAAAAAATTTTAGTTGAAGATAAATCCATATTTCATCAAAAATAATGATCCGTCTCGAAATGCATTCATTAATAAATTTTTAACTAGTCTTTTAAATATTAAAGTTAAAAAATAACTTAAAATTATAAATAAATGGCTGTTTATTTGGTTTTTCAATTTAAAATTTTAATCGTCAAATTTTTTGATTTATTTTTCCAGCAAATTTTGACCAATATTCATCTCTTTAATATTTGCTTCTAGAAAAGATGTTGGCTCTGGAATGTCTGGAATAGGAATTTCCCGCTGAGTCAGTGAGTAATTCTGGAAACAGGACAATCTGAGAGTTCCAAAAGGTGTACTAGAGTTAGATAAGGGTGCGTTCTCTCCTCAACACTACTCCTAATACTGATTGATTATGTCGTGAAGAAAACAACTACCAGTGCAATGAGTAAACAATGGGAATTAGCAATTAAGCTTGAAGATTTAGACTTTGCGGATGATCCGGTGCTAATAAAGAAACACACCGGATGCCTAAGAAGGATTCTAAGGATACACTAGTCTGAGACATTGTCGAACGCAGAACTATACACAAGAACAAATTCAGAGCCATTAAGTTAGAAGACTGAGATGACTTGGACATGTGCTTAGAATGAAAGAAACAAGGATACCAAAAGGAAGGAAGGCGACACATGAATGACCAGCTGTAACATGGAGGTCAACAATCACGAAAGAGCTCACCGTAATGCTAACACCCAAAAGTCCACAAAAGGAAAAATAATTTAATAATTTACCAAGATCAATAATTAAAAAAAAATTACTATTTTTAAGTTTTTCGAAAACTTTTTAATAGGTTTTTTAAGAGATTCCTCAGACAAGATCTTAAAAAATTTTCGGATCATTTTCTAAAGTCTGATGCAGTCCTATTTAACAAATTAAGATTTCTAATTAAGAGCATAGGGTTTACAGGAGCCAGAATCGAGCTGTGAAAAAGTTCTGGATATTTTAGTAACTAAGGACCTAAAGTGGGATAATCAAATCAAGAGATGTATCACTAAGACAAATAAAGTATTAGAAAGTAACATAAAACTCTTGTAAACATCCTTTACTTCACTTAGAATATGCAATAAGTTGTTGGTGTCCATATCTTGAAAAAGACATTAAAGAGTTGGAAAAAATTCAGAGAAGAGCAACAAAAAGAATCACTGAGTTTCAAAATTTAGCATACATAGAGCTTGATTAAACAAGTTGCAATTGTCGAACTTACAGACAAGAAGGACACAAGATGACTTGATACAATTTTATAAAATGATAAACAGCCACCAGATTGTCTAACTAAAGAATGGAATAAATTTTTGTCAAGGTCCTGTACCGGATTTAAGAAGATACAATCTGAGAAGACACACTAAAGCATTACAGCGAGAAAAAGTAAAATGTCTCCCAAGATCAAATCTCTTGGTGAATAGAGTGGTAAATACGTAGAACAAATTACCAAACAGTGTTGTTACTGCTCAAAATGTGAATAGTTTAATAAAAAAAACTTGATAATTGGATGGCAATTAATTACGAAACGACTGCTATGGCTCAATAAGGCTTTGCTTGAGTATTTTTTTACTCAAGTTGCAGTATTTACTGCTCCCACTACTACTATTTGTTCTACACTTTCGGCTTGTCTCATTCTTTCTAAATTCTCATCAAATATATTAAAAGAATCATTATTATCACTCAAATCTAATTCGATTGAATAAGTCGGTGAAATTATTTCAAAGTAAAATTGTAAAGTTAAAAAAAAAAAAAATTATAATTTATCAATTTATTAATGTGGCATAAAAATTTTTTAATCTAAAATAACTAATAAAAATTTTTTTTAAAAAGTCATTTGAGTTGGGTTAAAATTTTTTTTGTTGTTGAAAATTAAATTAATATTTGAGAATTCTCTTTATTTAAATATTTAAGTTGATTTTTTTATTTACAATCAGCCATCAGAACTTTGAGACAATTTTTCAATAAGTTCTAAGAAAAGCTTGAAAAATAATGCTAAAAAGCCCCCTTGGTAGTTATATTTTTGAAAAAAAAATTCGTCCCTAGGTGGATTCGAACCACCAACCTTTCGGTTAACAGCCGAACGCGCTAGCCGATTGCGCCATAGAGACTTACTTTGAAGAAAAACAAATTATTTTAATATATTCACTCTGCTCTAAGTTACATAAAATTATTATTTCAAAAAACCTCTTATTTTTATATAACAATATTGTTTTTATCACGTTTTGGTATCACAACCTAAGGCTATTTAAGCAACCAAAAATAATTTTTTCACCATGATAAAATGCCAACTTTAAGTGATTTATCGAAGAGAAGTATTTTCTCAGTTCTTTTAGGAACTGGCCTTACTTTTTTTGCCTACAAGACTTTAAAAATTTATCTACTTCGACGAAAGTATAGACACATACCAGGTCCAGCAACCAAAGGAATACTCGGCTTTTATCTTGGAAATGTATTAGATATAAAAAATCTGCCAAAAAATAAGATATTTCCAGAGCTAGTGGCCGATTGGGTCAGACAATATGGCCATGTGATCAAATTTCAATTGGGAGATCGAATAACCGTTTTCACCATTAATCCAGAAACTATTAAAGTAAATTAATTTTTTTGAAAAAAAAATCTAGCCAAAACAGAGCCCTAAAAAAAGGAACTTATATTTGTTTAGGTGAAAAATAAAAAATTTGAATTTTTTTAAAATTTATTTCTTATTTCAATTTTAACTTTTAACTTGAGAATAAATGACAAAAAATTTCTATAATTTTTTTTACCCGATATGTACATCAATTTTTTAATGAGCTTCAAGTAGACAAACTTTATGACCTATCAAAAATGACACCACCGATCATATTAGTAATTTTTTTATTAAAAATCAGTCAAAAAAATTTTAATAGAAAAAATAATTGCCGTAGATAAAAAAAAATAAATCAACGCGGCTTCACATATATAATTCTTTTAGCTATTCTCTTTGTTTAATTAGTTCTTTTCATGGGTAAAAAAAATATCTAAAAAAATATAAAATATTCGACTTGTAAATTTGAAATTTTCAAGGATGTATTTGTTACTTATAACTTCTCAAAACATTGTCATATTTATTCAATTTTTGGCTTTCCCTTGGGCTTCAGATTTCTGGGCAATGGTCTAGTTACTGATTTAGATAACCAGAGATGGCGTCATAGACGAAACTTGTTCAATCCATCATTTCACAAACAGTAGACATTTAATTTTAAAAAAATTTTAATTATTTTAATTAAATAAGAGCATTAATGACTTTTTTGCAAGAATTTAATAACAAAAGCGATCTGCTGATGGCAAAATTGCGCTCAATGGCCGAAAAAAATAAGGATGTTTATATTTTGGACGAGGCCAATAATATGACAATGGATGTTATAGCTACAGTAAGTCAAAGAAGGTCATATTTGAGAAATAACGATTAAAATTAAGGTTGGATTTAGTATGGAATCTGACAGCATTAATCAAGACAACAATCTAAAAGGATATGTTTTTAAAAGTTTAGAAGGATTTAATAAAATTTTGCTGGATCCTTTTTTAAGAGTATAACTAAATTAAGAAAAAAAAATTTGAATTTTTTTAAAATTATTTTTTAGTTTTCTATTTCTGGATGGTCATATATTAAGAATTATCGTCGTATCCTCAAGAGTTTAAGAGACTTGGGAAGATGTCAAATTTTGAGGCGAATCGAATCTATTAAAGATGATTCATATGCATCTGATGATTTAATCACAATAATGTTGAAAAACAATGGTAAGTTTTTTGTTGTAATATTTATCATATTTACACACTTACTGATTCTATTAGATAAATTTCAAAAAAAATTTTAAAGTCATAAATTTTTTCTTTCAAAGTTCCAGAAATTTAAAACTTAAGTGATATCCGAATTTCTAAATTTTGACTTGAATTTCATACATACATGTCCTGTGAAAACCTTAATCTTCTTAATTAAATTTTTTTGCAAGAGTCAAAAAAATCTTAGTATATAGTTTCTTTTGATTTCGCAAATAATAACCCTCTATAACTTGACCTTAACACTAGAAAGCCCGGCTGATTAATTACAAAAATTTCAAATTAAAATTTCAAGAATAATTAATAAAATTTTTTTAAAAATTTTTAAATTCACAACTTGTGATCTTTCAGATGACGTAATTTTTCAGTTCACATTCACGGGTAGCGCCTTTCTATTACATATATTATTTTGCAGAATTGCAGAGTATTTGCAATGACTGAATTTTGATCTAATCTAAAAAAGTTATTCCAATTTAAAATTTTGTTTTTTTTTTGTTCTGAAATTCTCAATACCTTCAAAATGTGATACCAATGATTTTTTGCGTTAAGCTCTGGATGCTTTTTATATGATCTTTAATTCAGCAGAATGTTAATCATTAGAATTTCAAATTTGAAGCAAAGTTGTTTGGACTGTTTGATGAAAAAAAATAAATAAGAATTAAACTTAAGTTTCAGTTTGTAAAAAAATTATTAATAAATATAATTTTGTTCATGTCAAATTTTTTATCATATGTTCACTTAATCTGTGATAAGTCAATTCATGCTGGATTGGTGAACATTGATTGATGGTCACATAATTTGTGATCAAAATTTATTTAAAAAAAAATTTTTTGAACAATTTTAATTTTTATCAATAAATATCTCTCTCAAATTGAAAAAAAATACTCAAAATAAATTAGCTATTGCATTTTAGCCATTTGATATTATCACAACCATTAATATTATAGTAAATAAATCTAAAGCCTAAAAAAAAGCTTTGCAAGATTTATTTAATAAAATTATTTTTAAGTGATCATTTTTTAATTTTTATTATCAGATTTTTATCACAAATTATGTGATCATCAAAAATGTAGTAAAAAAATATAATTTATGCTCACCAATCCAGCATTCTTTGACTGATCAAAGATTAAGAGAACATATGATCACAAATTGGATCCTATAACATCAACAAATAATATGAGATATTTAAATTTAAATAAAGATTTTAATATAACTAGCCATTTAGATTTTCATTTTCATTTTTATTTTAAAATTTAATTTTAAATAAATTTAGTAAATGAGAAATTTGAAATCGAGGATCTAATTGACGATTTTGTGTCATTTTTTATTGCTGGTCAAGAGACAACTGCTAATTTGATAGCAGCAACAATACTTGAAGTTGGAAAAAAATCTGAAATTTTAATAAAGTAATGAATTTATAAAATATACAAAATATTGAATTTTTTTTTAAAGAATAAAAGACGAAATAGAACAAGAAATTGGTCTAAAATCAGATTTCAAATATGAGGACTTAAACAAACTCAAGTACTTAAACTGTGTTATCAAAGAAACTCTTAGAAAATGGAGCATTGTTCCTTTTTTGAGTCGTAAAGTAGAAGCACCCTTAAAAATTTTAGGTTTAGACATACCAATAGGGTCAAATATTCAGGTAAACTTTAAAAAAAAAAAAATTGAATTTCATTTTTTTTTAGGTATCATCGTATGTGAGTGGAAATTTAGAGGAATTTTTTCCAAATCCTAACAAATTTAATCCGGACAGATTTTTGAATGAAAAAAATGAAATAAAAAACTACACTTATTTTCCTTTTAGTCTCGGACCGAGAAATTGCATAGGACAAAATTTTGCACAAGTAAAATTGAATAAATTATTTATTAATTATTTTTTCTAAAGAAATTAAGATTGAAGCCAAAGTTTGTTTGACAAAATTTTTTCAAAATTTTGATTTCGAACTAGATCCGAATCAGAGCTTTTATCCGATTCAACACAGTACAATAAGTCCAGCAGGACGAACCAAATGCAAATTAAAAATTAGAAATAACTAATTTTTTTTTTTTATTAAAAATTAATAAAATTTTTTCTAGTAGATTAAAAAAATTAGAAAAAAAACAAGACTTTTATTTAGTAAAAAAAAATTCGTCCCTAGGTGGATTCGAACCACCAACCTTTCGGTTAACAGCCGAACGCGCTAGCCGATTGCGCCATAGAGACAGTTATCAAATGGAAGGTTAAAAACTTTATTCAATTCATGTTAAGACAGGTCCGGTTCAAATAATTTATCTTAAGACTTCAGTCAGACCAATATTGTGAGGTACATCAATAAAATATTTGTGAATCAATAAAGCGATAATTAGAACTGTTAAAAAAAGCCACATTATTAAAAGAAATTTGATTTTTTTGAAGCTCAATGGCTGCTTTGAATTCTCTGATCCTGAATTTTCATTTTCGTTGTTGCTGCTCAAATCAAAAGTAAATGAAGAGCCAAACGACAATTTTGAAATAGTTGACTTATTTTCTTCATTTTTTTCTAAATTAAAAATGTCGAATATTTTTCTCATTCTAAATCATCAAACTATATAATAGATAACTTGGTTACAAATTTTCTAGTTTCCAAGTATGAAATTTTTTATTTTCATCATTTTTATTTTAAATGACTTTTTAATGTATCAATTTGATAGAAATTTATTTTTTCTATTTAATAAAAAAAAATTCGTCCCTAGGTGGATTCGAACCACCAACCTTTCGGTTAACAGCCGAACGCGCTAGCCGATTGCGCCATAGAGACACTTGATATTTTTTCAAATCTATTTTAACCGTATGGCAACTTTTTTGTTGATGCAAGCTCACTTTTGCTGGATTTCCAATAACAAATTTAATGGTTTGCTTTATGGAGTTATCAAAGACTTATTTTTTTTCTACCAGAAAAACTGATACTTATGTCGCTTTATTGCTTTCTGCTCAGACAAAGTAAAATAATTTTTTTGAATTATAGTAAGATGGGGCAATTATTTAATGTGTAAATGGGGTGAATTTTTTTTGATTGAATTTTACGGCAAAATAAAAATAAAAATATTGTGTTAATAGCAGCATCATAGATAGAAAAAATATCAAGGATTCCAAAAATAACATTACTCTTTTTATAGGATCTCATCAATGTGGTCAAAATTTATGATTTTGTAAAAGGTCCGAAAAATTACCAAATTACCTATTTGCCTAAATGGGTTAATGCACTAAATTAAATTTTTACAAGAAACCAAGATACTAAATAGCTCAGATAAACGTGATATTGAAAGCCCTGTGCCTAAGCTATCAATACAAAACAAAAATTAAATTAAAGAAAAGACAGGTCACCCGGTTAGGCCACTTTACTATATCTTTTTTTTTATCGGCAAGGATATTATTTAAAAATACGTACAAAGAAAATATACTAAAACATAGTGCAAAAAAATTTTGTTGCTTTTTTTTTTTACTTGATGTAAATAAAAAGATTATTATTAAATGGGTGTTTTAATTAATTTTTTGAATGCTAAAATAATTTTTTTTTAAGGTATTTCTTCTTCTTCTTCTTCTATCTTCTACTCCCAGTGGAGCATAAGGCGTCCACACGTCCCCTCCATTCTACCCTATC
>VANL01001629.1:0-11744 GCA_006352455.1 Brachionus sp. 'Tiscar' | reverse complement strand
AGTATGCAGATTAATATTTTAAAGTCGGTTTGCCGAAATTCAGATAGTGCTGTAGTTTTGCTCCGCGCGAACCTTAAGTCACTGACTTTGAAAAGACTTTAAAATGACTTTTGCCCAAAAGACTAAACTATTAAATTTGTTCACTGTCGATACTTCAATTAATTCTTCAACAAATTGAAGTTTATCAAACAGATTGAAATACAAGTATCTCCAGTTTTTGATTATAAAAGTAAATTTTTTTTTTAAAAGTCTTTTTCTGGCATGGTCACTAGTCTGTTGATTAACCTTGTAAGTTTTAATTTAAAATTAAAAATTCAAGTCAAAAGAATTTTTTTTGTAAAGGCAAATCATTAACTTAACTTTTAAAAGACTTAAAAATGAAATTTTTTTCTGACTTGAGCACAAAAATTTTCAATTCTTCTTCAAAAATTATTAAAATTTATATTTAAGTCTAATACTAAATAAAAATTCGTTTAAAAATTTTTAATAAAAATACACAAACTTTTCGATATCTATATCGAAAAAGGTATTAGAGATCAAAATGTTTAATAATTACACTGTAAGCAAGATATGTTGTATTTTTAGATCTAAAAAACATAAATATAAAAAATGTAAAATTGGTCTAAATTTGACACAAGGTTAAAACACATCATTTAAATATAGAAAATTTGAGGTTAATATTGAAATTTTTAAAAAATTTTAATTCAAGTAAATATAATATAAAAACAGCAAATATATATAAAATTCTTTAGTATTTAAGCAATAAAAAGCGGGATAAAAATTTTGAATTTTTTTAAAAAAGTGGATATTTGGGGACAATTTAAGTATAATAATTATTCGCTAAGTATTGAAATCAAACCATTTAATCTTTATTCTGTTATAGCGATAGTGATCAGAATGTAAGGCTCTTGAATTTCGATACCCCAAATTTTCAATAAAATACCCCAAATAATTAATATTTTACTCCAATAATTTAATAAAATTCCCCTTTTAATCAAATAATCCGTAGAAATAATATTAACAATGAAGTTATTTTAAAAAAAGTGTAGTTTCGACTCAGTTGGGATGGATTTACCGATACAAGCTAATAGAAAAAGAGGACAACCAAAAGGTACAGCTGGAGCCCTGGAACATCAACCGAAAGAGACTCAATTATCAAATATAGCACCAAAAGGCATTGATTCAGATGATGATGATGCAAGTAATCCAATTGAAGAAAATGTATCCAAAAGACCGAGAATTGTTTCAAACATACAAGCTGAAGAAAAGTTGTGTGATAAATGTGGTGCAAAAATGATTAAAAGAAGATATTGGGCTTGCTCAAACAAATGTGGAAAAATTTAAATTTTTGATAAAAATTTTTTTTTTAATAAATTTGGTGTATTTTTATTAAATTAGGTGATAATGTGAAAAAAATAGTGTCATTTTATATTTTTATTTTTTTATTTTGTTTTTGTTTTATTCTAATAAATTTGGGGTATTTTATTAAAAATTTGGTGTATGAGAACTAATAAAGTCGGGATGTAATCAGAGTTGTTTAAAAGTCCCGAAAAAAAGTCCAAGTCATTTTAAAAAAATTTAAGTGTTCAGACTTTTTTTTTAAGTCTTTGCCTCGGACTTTTAAAAAAAAGTCTGGACTTGACTTGAGACTTGTGACTTTTAAATAACTCTGGGTGTAATAAGCCCAAATTAAATTTGAAAAATACAACATATTGATGGATATTTTAATTCTTACATTACTGTAACATAACTAAAATACTAAGTGAATTATAAGATTTTTACGCATACTTGTTTACACCAAGTAAATGTTGGAGTTGTAAAAACTCAATATTTATGTAGCCAAAATACAACATCTCTTGCTTACAGTGTAGAAAAATTAGAAAAAAAAATATTGTTGTTTTTATATCATATATTTTTATTTCTTGTATTACTTTTTCGATTGTATTTTTATTTTTTTATTTTAAAAGTAAGAATTAAGAACATTTGGCTGAAAGGGAGGAATAAGCGACAAGCGCCCAAACTGCCAGGGTACAACCCAAACTATATTCTTAATAATAATAAAATGATAAAGTTAAAATAAGAGAAACATATTTATCTTGACTAAATCACTAAATTTTTTTGAACAATTTTTTTTAAATATCTCATTAATTTTTGTCATTTAGTAAAAGAAAAAAAAATATAAATAAAATTTATGGCGAATCAATAAAATAAATTCACAGATGTAAATTGAATCACATTTTAAATTTCATGATTGAGAAATTTTATTAAGAAATTTGCAATTACTAAAGTAAACTAATCACAAACATTAAAAAAAAATTAAAAAAATTAAAAAAATGGAGGGTTTTTTTCGCCTCTTTATGCTACATCTTTGTTTTTAGTTAAATAAATTTTAATAATTTTAAAAAAATTTTATTTCAATCAAAATTCTGAAATCAAAAAATATTAAAATTATTTAATTTTTGTTGCAAAATATGCTTTATTTCATGGAATAAAAAAAAAACAAGAAAGATAACCCAAAGAGTCGAAAAAAATCCTTCGCTTTTTGAGTGTTAAATTAAAAAATCTCAATCTTTCCATTAAAAACTAAATTTTTATAGTATCAAAATATGATTCATAAATTAAACTTTTTAAGTGGGCTCTAAATTTTTTAATTATTTTTAAGCATTTTGTTTAAAATACAAGGATATTTAATAGTTGTATAATTGTTTGTGAAATTTTTTCAAAAAAATTTGAGAAAAATTTTTTAAATTATATGATCATCTCAGGTTAAAATTTTAGGTAAACAGGTACACATTAATTTGAATATTGTGACTTATTTGATTTTGACAAAATTTTACTCTTAGAACTCGAAAATAAAATTATATTTTCATTTTTTTAATCGAAAGACTTAAACATATTTTTTATTTTAAGCTAATTGCAAAAAACAAAAAATTAAAACTGTTTGAATTTTTTGATTAGATAAAAAAATTATTTTTTCAAATTTTTGCTTTTCAAAGCGTTTTTATATATTTAAAAAAAAAAACAGCTAACCTTTAAATGATTAAAATCACTAATGTCTGACATGTGCCTTTGGCGAATGGGTCTATTGTTTTGTTGGGAACGATTTGCACCAGGTGTAATCGATTGTGCAGCAGCAACAGTTGCCAGTGTATCAAAATTGGACAATTCTGAATAATCAATAGTAATTGATAAGCTTTGCTTATTAACTTGATCATTTCCGCCAGCAGTATCGCTTGTTTGATGACCGTATGCTTGTATCTGATTTGACGGAATATTATCGGACACAACTTGGGGATTCGAGGACTGTGGCGAATTTTGCTCAGAATTTGTGTCCGCATTAAAATTGAATACATCACTGCTATTTCCAGGCAGATCAAAAAAGTCAAAATTTGGAAACAAATGCATCAAATCTGGCTGAAACAGGTCCGGATTAGTGCCGAATATTGTGTCTTTGTGATCATCGGCCAAGTGAGTGCTGAATAATGTGTCTGAACTAAAATTGTTCAAGTCAAAATCGAACAAACCTGGTGACGGTGATCGACACCGATTGCTTAACGGCATCTGTTTACTGGCAATAGGCACATTTGGACTATAACCTCCCACTGAATAATTATTACTAGCCGTGTAGTTAGTTGATAAATTGTAGTTGCTGAATGAATTGATATTTTGAGGCGTATTTGGTCCATATGAATTAAAATTTGATTCATTGGGCACATTGACGCCAAATTCACTCTGATTAAACTCATTTGGTCCATTGTAATTATTAGCATATACAAAATTTTGTTGGTGTATTTGATAGCTCGGTTGTTGAAAACTAATTGAACTATCTAAATAATTTGACTCATTTAAACTTGAACTAAGCTGCTGAGTAATGCCAGAAGTTGACCCAGCTTGATAGAAAATACTCTTTGCCAATGTATTTTCGCTTATGTCACAAGAAGCTTTTATTTGTTTGCGTGATATTTCACGCCATTTTTTATACTCATTTGTTATTGATTCAAGCCGTGCCTTCCAATATTTTTCCTCTTTTTTGGACATTTTCTGCAATGGAGCTTTCTCATCCAATCCATTGGCAAATTGACAAATCAACCGTAGCTTCATGTTTGGTTCGGCTTTTTTGCCATCTTTAGAAAAAAAAAAAAGAAAAAAAAATTTTTTTTTCTTTAAATTTTATTTTGTTTGAAAAATTTACATTGTTCAAACCAACTTCGCCAAATAACATTGTTAAGACGAATTTTTTCGGTAACTTGAAGCTTGAGTCCCTTGAAATTTTTCCACTTTGGAGATGTTAAATTGTTGCTGTAGGCCGATTTGATGTAGAACATCAAATTTTTAAGGCTTTTGTTATTTTTGTCAAGAGTGAGACCACCACTAATGCTGCCGCTAGAGCTGATGATAGCCTGAATTTTGGCCAAGGGACCGGAAATAGCCGACTTGCGCACACTTGAGCAAGTATTTTTCTTCTGTAGTGCTTTGTTTTGATGCACCATTTCTGGCTCTGGATCGACATAGTGCTCCTGATCGGTGTTTAAATTAGTGTTCAAAGTAACGTCATTGTTGGTCGCGTCCGGACTGGCTATGGGCATTTCGACCGTGTCTTCGCTCTGATCGTACAACGAGCTAGTCATGTAATGGCCTGAGTGAATACGGCTGACGGTGTTGGTGGCCGCACACGCCGAGCTGCCCTTGACGCTCTCATTTTTTAATTTTTTGCTTGCCCGATTCATTTTTTAAATTTAAACGAACTTTTAATTTTCATCTTAAAAAATTAATTTAAAATTAAAAAAATAATTATTAAAAAAAAACAAACTTAGTTCATCTAAAAACTAAAATATTCTAATTTTATGCACTTTTTTTTTATACTTAAATTTAAGGCTTTTTTCACGTATAATAATATTATAATTTTTAATTTATTTTAAGCCAAGCTAGAAAAAAAATTAAAAGTAAAAAATAAAAAGCCTATCTTGACTTGTATATCTTGATAAAAAAAAAAATATTGCATTTAACTTTTGTTGTTGTTTTTGTTGTTGCCAATTTGTGCCAATGTTTTATATCTAACATAATTTATTTCATTGAAAAGGTGCGCTCAAGACGCTCACATTGTAACCTGGCTTGAAATAAATTAAACTTTCAAAATTTGGCCTTTCAAAGACAAAGATAAAAAAAAACCGGTTATCAAGTTAGTTTAGCCATTGATTTTCTGGTAAACAAACTAAAAAATTAGAGTTTCATATTTGCTAAAATTTTCCAAAGTGTTTGTTAAAAACTAAAGCGAAATTTTTGTGCTCTGAAAAATAAACAAAAAATTGCTTAATTTCATTTCACTTGGTTGCCATTCTACATTTAGGTAAAGAATTAAAACAACATTCATCTATTAAAATAAAAAAGTGCATAACCTTAAATAAAATTGTCTTTAATGTTCTAACTTCCTAGCATAAATTGAGTGTTTAAATTTATATTCTTAAAAACTTAAGCGAATTTATTTAAAAGTGAGTTGAGCAAATTTCTTATCTTAAAATTTTAAAATTAATATCATATTTAAATATTTATCAAAAAGTAAATTATAGGGTCATAATTTAAGTCAATAGTTGCTATTGGTGCAAGATAATTGGTCTTGAATTTCGACAAACTGTTTTCTTTTGGCTTGAAAAAAAACTAAATTTTCAACATATTGAGTTTGAAATAAAATGATTACATCTAACCAAAGAAGAATTTAATTATGAACAAAAATGAAAAAAAAAATTTTTAATTTTTTTGGCGACTAATAATGTAAGATTCGCCATTTAATAATTGGCATTTATTAGATTGACCAACTGATTAGGCTATGAAAAAAAATCCCATTGGAAAATCTGATAGAAAAATTAGAAAAAAATGTGTTAAGAATTGAATGAAAATAGTCAATAAATATCAATTTGCCAAAGTGTGATGAAACCTATGATGAACCTATGAAACATGGAAGGCTCTCTGAATTGTCTTTGAACATGTTTATTTACTCAGCATTAATTAACAATAGGTTTAGTTAGACTTTTTCAAACATTAGATCATGATTGTCAAAAAAATATCAACGTTGCATAAAACTTTTCATTTCTTTTCTTACCATGCATTTTGTATATCTTCGTCTTATTATTATTATTATTATTATTATTATTATTATTAATTTAAATAAACTACGCCACATTGGCGATTTGAGTAAAATAAAAAAAAATATCTTCGTATTGATATATTTTATTTTTTGAAAAAATCATTTAAATTATCAAATTAATGATATTTATGCTCAGATTTTTGAAGATCTTAGCTATTATGGGTAAAATACGATCTTCACAATATCTCACTAGATTCAGATCACTTCAATTTTTAGAAAATTAGTCAACAAAATAATTGAAGAATCAGAGATAAGTAGAAAAGAGCAAAGCAAGAATTCCCTGATCAAAGAATACAATGAATTTTTCGACGATGAGCATAGAAGTATAGAAGAGATCAATGAAAATGCTGATATCAAAGAAGAACTCAAATATCAAAAAAAATGGAATTACTGAATCTATAAAACTTTGCCTAAACAAAAATTACCCGTAAGAAACAAGACGAAAAATATTAGAGTTACTTACCAAAGCCTACTGAACCAACTACCCATCTCACTCATTTCAAAATAAAAAAAAAATTGAAAAATTATGTATATCAAAATCTATTTAGAAACTGATAAAGAAGAATGAAATAAACTTTTTCTTATTTAACCTTGAATTTTTTTTTTTTTTTGATTTTATTTTTACTGTTTCTTGTAATGTTTATTGAAATAAATATATCAACATATTTTTAAAGTGTTTTCCCAACCAATATACATCAAACATCATTATCGAGTAGTTAAATCTAATAAGGGCAATTTACTAATAAATTATTGCCAAAATAAAGATAAAATCTTTGTGTCATCAGCATTTTTTAACACACATTTTCAACCATTTTTTGGACCATAACGTCATTTAACCATGATTGTTGAACAACAGATAGTTTAGGTAAAGGTAAAATTAATCTTGATAAGGGTTGAAAAAGAAACCCTATAACACTAATTCTTTTGGAACTTACACATAGATTCATTGTTTTATATTGAATTATGTTTTAAAATTATTATTGTTTTTTTTTTTTACATCTCTGACTTTTATCTTAATAGCTAAAATTAATAAAATAATTTGAAAATTTTTTAAAGAAAATAAATTGTGCTATTGATTAAAATTTTTTTATTTCTATTTTTTTTAGATTTTGAAGCTATGTATTGATATTTGAAGGGAAGATTTTATCTATTTTTTTATCTATTTTATATTGTATATAATTAAAAATTATGAATCTCTATGGGTTACCAATGGTCAGCATCAATTTAAAATATATTTAAATAGTTTTAAAATTTTATTCTAAGACCATGATTGACACAGAAAGGTGGCTAGACTAGACTCCTCTTAGTTTGATCATAATAATTTAGGGATTAGAAATTTGTTGCTCGATTTTTGCTTTTGCGGGGGGAAAAAATTAGCTATCGATTCATGTAACCAAGAAAGATAAGCGTTGTAAAGTCTTCAAATTATCAATTAAGATTTATTAAGGTAACTATGGCAATTGATGGTTTGAACAAAAAATTATATCTAAAAAGCGTGTTCGATTTCGGATTGAAGCATCATTCAGCGTGTGTTCAGAGTAAAATTTGAAAGCTTAAGCACTTTGATATTTATGCCAGTTCCGATATTTGAATTTATATCTTTGTTTTATTATTATTATTTTTTTTTTTTTTTTTTCTCTAAATACAAAATTTTTTTTATTTAATTCAAATCTACGTGATATATCTGTTTTTTTCAAACTTAAGGTTTAAATGGGCTGACGTTGGTCTGCCAATATTTACTTTTAATTTATGTTATGTAATCAAAATCAATGAAATTTAATTAAATTTTATTGACAATTAAATTAAAGAGAAAAATTTTCTTTTTTTTCTCTTTTTTTTTTCAATTTTCAAATCCATTGACATTTAATTTTAAACATGTGTATACTAAATTTTTGTCGATTGTCGATTAAATTAAGTTAGAACTTAATTTAATTAGAATTAATTTAATTTAATTGTTTAAGATGTTCTAAATTTGACAACTTTTTGGCATAAAAAATACTCAATGATTAACATACTCTTCAAAGATTGTTAAGATATTTGCTTTTAAGGTAATTCTTTGTTTTTTCTTTCGTTGAGATTTTTATTTTTTTATTTAAATTTTTCAAGTAGTATTCTCTCTTTGGTCTGTGTCATTCTTTGTGTCATTTAAGCTTTTAAGATGCCTATTACTAATCGTAGTCAAAATATAAATTTCAAAATATTTGTATCTATGCTAGTTATCTTAGTAACGGAGAATTGTGCCTATTGTTTTTTGTTTTTTTTTTTTTATAAAAAACAAAGCGAGAGAAAATATTCTTAAAATAAATCACGATTTTAATTTTTGTCAAAAAATTCTAACTAAGAAGCACGTTTTAAATTTCATCTAAATCCAGTTTAATTTTGTTTAAAACAACCTGTTAAAATATCAAATCTAGTTATCACTTTTAGTTATTTTTTTTATTTCTAATTTTATTTTTTGACAAATAGCTGTCCGTCAAGAAAAAGAAATTTTACTAAAGATTGATTTTAACAAATTTTAACCATTAAAACATAGTCAATGACAAAAAATCCTCAAGCAGTTTAATTAATTAAAGTCTGAGTATCATCACCGGTTATCAAACCATAAAAATTTCCTGTATATTTTTCCGTTTGCTTGTTCCTACTAGATATATATCAAACATATTCCAAAATCAATATGTATTATCTAATTTCTTGAAATTACTCACATTTTCAATTTTTTTCTGGTTGCTTAGTTGCAAATTTATAGATTTAAGTTTTTATTTTATTTTTTTTTCATATATTTTTTTTTAATTCCTATGTGATAAAAAATAACTCTCTATTATTTAGAGCTATTGTTAAGGCACAATCATCAAATACAAATTTATGATGATCTAACATCAAATAAATTCTCATGAAGGCAGGACTGAAATCGATCTGCATTAAGCTTAGCAACAAGAGTTTTGGAAGCGACAAGTGTCAAATTTCTAGCAGGTATTCTCTTACCTATTGTTTATCCAAAACAGATAAACTAATCGAGGCGTTTATTTGCACAGCGGATTACTGGAATAAATGATCCCAGTGTCCTGGAATGTGCAATTAATTAGCCCAAAAACAAAAAAAAAAAATTAATTGTGTTTTTTTTGTCATGGTTAGTTGAACATTTTTTCAGTCACCTTGCTTCCGGATACTATCTGTATATTTGTTTAGCTGAGCTAATTCGCAGTCTCAGCCGGTCTATAAATACCAGTTTAGATCGGTGTTGTTTTCAATGCAGATAATAGCATCCGACTATTAACGTCACTAGTTGTGACGTTTCCTCAGGTTATTTCGAAATAAATTCCTTTTTCTTAAATTATGAAATTCATCACTAAGACTTGCGTAGTTACATAATATTTCGATTGATAATTTTATTCGCTGTGTTTACGGCTGTCCAACTTGCTTTGTCAGTTTTAAAATATTATCAGTGCGCCAAGTCAGATAAGATATGAGGAAAACCAAATTTCGCAATATTTTTACATAACAAACAACAACGTAATTTCAAGTCAAATGTCTAGGAAAAACTTTTTTTCTGTTTTATTACTAAATAAATAAAATTTTACAGACATTATGAATTAAAAATGCTGTTACTAAGAGGCTGAACGATTCTTATCTTGAGAGTGTTTTTATTTTATTTTTTTTTTAATTTTAGATGAGCTAATATTTGTACAAATAAAATGAGCACTGCAAATATGATCAAAGAAAGTCAAATGCAATCGTTGAAAATTCCGCTCGGTGCTGAAACCGAATCGGACCTGACCGAGCTATCATGGCTCACAAACAACATTAACATTCTTGCACCCAAAAGCACATCTATGCCGCAACCAAAGACCAACATAGCTCTAAGTCTGTCTAAAACAGCCAAACGAAAGGAAAATTTTGACAAGGCGCCTGACTCACCGTCTTCTGTGTCATCGTCCTCATCTTGTTCGTCCTTGTCACCATGCTCCAATTGCAATTTTTCGCACAAAGCATCTAAGAATAAAAGAGACCGTGGCTCAAAGATTGACAAGCCGTCAATAACGCTCAGTTGTCTAATTTTTATGGCTTTGGAAGAGTCGGACAATAAAACGCTACCTGTCAGAGAAATATACGAATGGATAGAAGACAATTTTGTCTATTATCAAAAAAATGAAAATTCCGGATGGAAAAGTTCTATTAGACACAATTTGTCTTTTAGTAAATGTTTTGTAAAGTTGGACAGAAATGAGTCTGTTTTATTGAGACCCAAAACTGAGCCGATAAATTTTAATTCACTCAATGGACGCAAGCGTCGAGCGCCAAATTCAGTAGGCACCTGCTGGAAAGTAAATGAAGAATGTAGACTTTATTTAATTCAAACACTCAAAAAGTCCATTTTTTGGACGCGTAATTGGGAGCAATTTCCTAAATTGGCCAAAATGGTGAACAGCGTTGATTTGGATATCAAAAATGCCAGCCATGTTCATCAAACAATAGTTAAATTTGTCACCAACGAGTCAGAGTCAGACAATTTAATGGATTTTGTGCAAAAACAACAAGAACAACTAAGTAACTCGATGAAAAGCGATCTGGATGATAAGCTAGATTTGTCCGCTTCGTCGAGCTCACTTTCCTCCGTTTTTTCTAATGATTCGGTATGTAAGCGGCTCAAAATTGATGAAGAAAAGCTGAATCTCAGCTCCGATCTTGAGATAGAGGTGGCCTCAACTCTCGTCGACATGAAAAGAATAGCATCAAAAAGCAAATAGATCTATTTTAAGAAAAATTCATCATTACGAAGTATGATGGACATTTTTGATTTGATAAAGAATCTTTATGCCGTTTTTGTAATTTGATAGATTTTGTTTTTGATTGTGTAGAAAAAAAAATCTAAGGCAAGTAACCCAGTTGATGCCAAATAAAGAAACGATAGCCCTTAAAGTTAAACTTATTTTTTCAGTTTTATTTATTTTATTTTTTTTTTTTGTAATTTAGTTGTTTGGTGTGTAATCTATTTATTTTTTTTTAATAATATAAATAAATTATTAATTGATTTTTGAACTTTTTATTATTTGAAAAATATTTAAAAAAATTTAAAGTCTTTATTTTGGTTGATAAATTTTTAAACTTAAAATTAAATTAAAAAAAGTTAAAAGTGCAGTTCCACAAGGTTCAGTACTAGGTCCTCTCTTCTTCGTTATTTATATCAATGATATGTTGAAGCTTATGCGGATGACACAAAGATTTTATCATTAATTGATAATTTGAACTCGATTTATAATCTGAGCTATAGCAGTCTCTTCTTTTATCACAAGCCATGCATCTAGTTTCGACTTAAAAATATTTAACGTTTTTGCGCTAACTATCTCTTCCAGTAATCCGTTCCATATGTTAACAACTCTATTTGTAAAAAAACGGAAACACGAGGAACAGTTTTTTATCTGTTCACGACGTAGGGTCTTTGAATGCCTTCTTAAATCGCATACTTGACCACTTTGACCATAGGTTGACTCTTTTTTTTAAACTCAACTAACTCAATTTTATTATTTGATTTGAACAACTGGATCAGATCTCCTCTCAATCTTCTCGTAGTTAGGTTCGTCAGGCCGAATTTAGGTAAGCGTGT
>VANL01001628.1:0-11745 GCA_006352455.1 Brachionus sp. 'Tiscar' | reverse complement strand
CAGGTCACATGAATGAGCGTCTAATTAGCATATATGATGTTAACTGTTTTGAAAAACACCAAAGCTAAGATTTTCAAATGGTTTTATCTCATCTTTAAAAAATGCTTTAATATATTATCTTCATCACACAAAATTAATTTTATCGCAACAAAATATTGTTTGGGATTGCAGAATTTTTGCTTATAAAATTTGAATTTGAAAAAAAATTTCGATATTCTTAAAAATTAAATTTAAAATATTAAATAAATATTAATTAAAAATTTATCTTAAAGAATATGGCAAGTTTTTTTTTTATTTAACGTTTAAAAAATCAAGTCTTCATTATTGAAATATTATTGAAACAAATTCAACATTCTTTTCCTTTATAATATTTTCATATCATTGAAGTAATAATTTTTTTCAAAAAATTGTTTCGAACATGAAGCTTGGTCGATTAAAATCGACTAATATATTCGATATCAATATTCGATCAGTTAATTCGAATAAATAAAATAAAAATGAACTTGAAGGTATATGTGCATTATATTTATTTTACAAAATTAGACTTCCAGTCAATTCTAATTAATCTAAATAATGTTAAATTAAAAATTGCCGCTTTTAAGTCTTAGAAAGTTTATTTGAACACAAATTTTTTTATCCTTTCTGTATTTTTTGCAATTTTGAGAAGCTTTAAAAGACTTTGATTGAGAATTTGTGGGAAAAAAATGAACTGTGAAAAAATATACTTATTAATATTTTATTAATTTTAAAATAAAAATTAAAAAAATTAAGCATGTTGAAAATTTTAGTTTTGAAGAATTTATCAAATCATCAGATATTTATAAATTATTTTAATTAGTTTTTATTTTTTAAGTTAAATTAATGATGACGACAGTATTATTAAAAATTAATATTTTTTTGGATTGATTAAAGAAAGTTAAAATTAAAAATAAATTATTGAACTTGCTAAATTCATCTGTTTTATTTTATTTTATACTATGCTGCTTTAGATCAATTTAATATTGAAAGAAACAATTTTAATTCATTGTGAATATCACAGTGCTAAACAATGAAATATATTTTTTTTAATTTTACGAAAATGAATATTTAAGAGACCATATTTTTATTTAATTTTTGTTTTCTGTCAACTATGAAAATTGAGTCAAATAAATAATATCATAGAAATTATTTCAATTAAAAAAAAAAATCAAATTGACAATATGATTATTACTAAATGGAAATAGTGATATCAAATTTTTATGATTATTTTTTAATTTTTTTCATTTTATTTTTTAAGATTAGCAATTATTTTGAATTTTTGCTTGACAAAATTGTTAACAATAGTCAAATATTCAAAGCATACTCTTCTCCTAACATCCTGTGACGCATCAAATAATATAATGTATATGTTTCAAATAATATTCTCTCAATTATGAAATAAAATTTTTTTAAATATTTATTAGATTTATAATATTTTTGTTGTTGCTTTCTCGTAAACTAAATAAGTTTTTGGGGTTTATATTTTGATTTAAAAAAAGCTAGATTATCTGAATATAAACTGTTTTTGTTGCTTTTAATCTGAAACTCAATAACAAAAAATCCAAAAGGAAATTAAAAGGAATCATTAAATTTATAGACCATTTTTAAAGAAATACTTCAATGCTTCATTTTACGGATGTATTCTTTTATTTTTTTGAGTATAAAATTACTTCCTCAGTCTATTTTAAATTAGATAAATTTCAAAAAAAGAAAACTTTAGAATCAATCTAGTTAGATTTTGGTTCGGAATTTAATTACATTTAAAATTTTATTTAAAGGTTGATAACTAAATTTTTTTCCCATTTAATTAGACCCAGTTTAATGAAGTCTAAACAAATCATTTAAAATATAATGATAGAATTTTTTAGAAAATTCCGTATTAAATTATTTTTATCATGAAAATTTGGCATCGTATCAAGTCTTCTTTCCTATATATAGACTTCCCATTAAAATTCAACCCAAACCTAGAATAAAAATAGACTATTTATTTTAAAAAAATGAACCTATTATCTAACATAAAATCATGACATTCAAAATTTGACAGTGAAAAATTGAAAAATGAATTTTCTTCATCAGTCAAGTAAAAATGTCTTAATCAATTAATGAATTAATTTTTTTTTTAATTCAATGTCAACAGATGCTGTTGGTAAGGGTATTTTTTTTTCTGAAAAAAAAAAAAAACTTAAAAAAAAATTTTTTAAATTTGTTGCTCGAAAAAATATTCAGTAATTTCACTAAAGACTAAAATAATCAATGCTTATAAGTAAATTTTTGTAAATGACAAATGAAATTTTAAATTAATTTTTGGCAATTTTATTAAGTCATCTTAAATATAATTAGTTTACGATGCCGTGTAAATATTGATTGAAATATGCAATCAAAGATTTCAAAAATCGATAGCAAACTAAAGTATTGAATACAAGTACAAACACATATTGCTATTCATAAAAAAAAATCCATGTAAACCAAGCTTAATAATCTTTGAAAATCCTAAGATTTAAAACTAAAGAAACAAAATTTTATTAATGTCAGATCAATTTGAATTATGCTGAAAAGAACATTAAGTGAAAGAAGAAGTTTTTCTCAATTATTTTAAATCTAACACTTTAAGATCAAAATATAAATAGTCTCTCTGGGGAAATTAATTATATATTATAATACTAGCATTCCGCTCATATTTTTTTTAAATAATTTTTTTTAGTTCAGTAGCTATCTCAAGAGATAATTTTGCCATTACTAAAACCAAAGTTGATGAACTAAACAACTGAAACAAATTTTTTTTTTGAATAAAATTGGCAATTAGATTTAAAAAAAAAATTAATTTTTCATTTTCATTAATTGGAATGTTTTCGAATCAAAACATTAGGAAAAAAATATTCCAAAAATAGACTTACAACAAAATAAAAAAGAAGAAGAAGAAGAGTAATTTTCAAAAAATACGCAATTATGTTAAAATTTTTCATTTTATCTTTGTGTTTATTTTTAAACCAAAATAAAATCAGAAAAAAAAAAATTAAAATTTTTATTCTTTTGTTTAATTAAAACAAATTGAATTGATTATCCAGGAAGCAATTTTTAAAATAAATTTAATTTTCAAAATGACATTTTTAATCCAAGTCTTTCTTTTTTTTTCTATGCTCTGCAAGCTTTTTAGGTTTTCAACGTGTCGAATTTCATGTTTATTTAACAAATAAAATAATCTAATAATTATTTTTGTAAACTGAGATAACTGCAAAAAAAAAAATCAAATTCAATCCAGGCTCGAAGGTGCTTTTTTAAAAATTATTTCCTTTTAGATTTAAAAATGAAAAATAAGCATAATTTTTTTTCTATCAAGCTAAAATATATGATTAATCTACTAATTGTTATAATTCTTGTACAGAAATCGATCCATCATTAAATGAAATATTTAGCTTAGAAAATTTAATTTAAATGTTTAATTAGCTAGACTAAATAGTTTCTCATTTAAAGAAGAAAATTAAAAAAAAAAAAATTTTCTCTTTTTCGGCCAAAATTTGGCATTAAATCAAGATGAGAAAAAATCGCCTACTCTTCAAAACACCTTCATAAATGAGATTTTAATTTCCTTTTTCATTCAAAAATTTTGTATTAGTTTTTTCTAAATAACAAATTAAAAATTTTGTGTCAATTGAAACGGATTTGCGCATGCTCATTTTTTTTAAATTTTAAATAAAGCATAGTTCCGAGAGTAGCTCTCTTT
The DNA here is from genome assembly GCA_006352455.1 of Brachionus sp. 'Tiscar'. Lineage (NCBI taxonomy): Eukaryota > Metazoa > Rotifera > Eurotatoria > Ploima > Brachionidae > Brachionus > Brachionus sp. 'Tiscar'. Next base: position 8,006 of record VANL01001628.1, on the reverse strand, counting down.
AAATATAGTTTGGTGCATTTTTATAGCATTTTTTGTTTTGATATTAATTTAGAAAATGTTTATTTACGGTTTGTATGCCATTGAATCCCATAAATACGATATGGAAATACAAGGAGGAGATGTCAAGACGGACATATCATTGCCTAGACACAGAAGCCTGTCGATTGGAAGCGAATCGAGGCACCAGAACGATGTTCATAAGCAGAAATTTCAAAATTTGGACAAATCGTATGAGAAAAATTTGGAAAAATTCGAAAATTTAGTTCAAAATGTGAGGAAAAATCTGGACGAAGAAAAACACTTGAAATTGTCGGTACACATAATGGACAATAACAAGGATAATCGGAGATGTTCTTTGTCTCATGACTCATCGCTAAACGAGAATAAGACAAAGCAAATTACTAAGTCAGCTTTTAGTCCAAAAATTCAGAGCAATGCTTCTAGAAGAAAAAAATTTAATCAAAGACAATTTAGTCTTGATCTCGGTACCGAGGGTTGTGATAAAATTTTTTCAAGAAAAGTCAGACGAAACAATTCAGTACACAAGAGTACAATTTTTGAGGATGAGACAGAAAATGAGTCAGAGGAAAATTTGCATGATTATGACTCAAAATTTACCAAAAAATGGCTTTCTAAAATAATTGATAGCTTTAAAAAAAGTCATTCTGATGCTTGAGCCTTTATGTAAAAATTAACTTATGTTTTTTGTTTTTTTTATTTTTTTTATTTTTTGATCAAATCAATTTTTTTTTTATTTTTTTATAAATAAAATATTTTTCTCTATTAGATTAAAAAATTTTTTTTTTAACTCAAAATATCCAAAAGTTCAGAAACAAAAAATCCAGTCTATTTCATTAAAATTTTAAACACTGAGCAAAAATTTCTTTTTTCTATTTTCTTCAACTAGCTGTGATTAATTTTTAATTTATTCGTGGTGAAATTGAAATAAACATTTAATGGATTAATTGAATAAAAAAGGCATTTTAGTTCAATAAAATTTTTAGGTTAGAGGAAATATGAAAAAATGAACTAATGCATTTCAATTCAATCATTACTATTTTAAAAATGTAGCGGATTAGTAAATTAGTGCCTAGTTTATTCTATAAACAATTTATTTTTATCTTAATTTTTTAAAATTGTGAATTCATGCCTTCTAGCATCTGGAGAACAGCAATTAAAGTATACACACTATAATTGAAAAGCCACTTAACCAAACATAGTTCAGTATAAAAGGTTCAAAAAACTTGATTTTCTAGGTTTTCAACTATGCAGATTAATATTTTAAAGTCGGTCTATGCAAATTCAGATAGTGCGGTAGTTTTGCTAGGCGCGAACCTTACCATTTGAATGAAGCAAAAATAATTCAACAAGATCAAGGCATTAAATTAAAAATTAGATTATTGCCATTCATGCTAGAATCAAAAATTGATTAAAAATAAATTAGCTGCTATATTGAAGCTTAAAAAAAATTTTGAAAGGTGTTCATCCGTTATGCCAATAAAGTAGTATAAAAATTAAATGAAAAATACAAAATTTTAAATAAATTTTTTTATTAATATTTGAAAAAAATTAATTTAGTCTTTTTGAGTAAATTTACATTAATTAGCTATTTAACTATTGGCCCATTAAGATCGTCTTGGTTTTAAAATAAGCCTGCCATTCTAAATTTAAAATTATATTCAAGAATTTTTGTTTGCATATAAATCCTACATCGTCACAGCACATGTTGTATTCATTTAAAACAGACCGGCATCGAGTTGTAATGCTACAATGCATCAAAATAAGAATTAGAATTCAATTAAGTAATCTGGCAAAAAATTCTCACACTGAAGAGGCAACAATTTTTTTGTGAATCCCAAAAAAGAAAAAAATTATTAGCGTTGAAAAACTGAATGTAAACAGCAAGTGTTCAAGAAGTGATTCAAAAATGGTCAACTAAAAAATTAATTTTTTAGTGTAAAATTTTTCTTGATTGTAAATTACTTTGGCCGTATGAGGATCAGAAAGCCATGACCACGCACCAAATATTGACATAATAATCAAAAGCACTAGAAGGACTATTTAGAAAACTTAATAACTTAACATTATATAATTCAATTAATGATTACTTCTATACCGCCACATCGAAGGTTGAAGATGAGCTACAACTTCAGTGAGTCTTTTCTCGAAAGATCTTAAATCTTAAGTTTTCTAATCATTTGCTTTAATCACTTAGGATAATTTTTTAGCAAAATAATTTTTACCTTCAGCCGAAGTGTTATCCATTTTGAAACGAAAAAAATTTTTTTTAAATTGCAATAGAAAACTGAATAAATATTATTTGTCACTTTTTTTTTTTAAATTTTTGCCTAATTGAAATATTAAAAAATTTCCGAAACGACAATGAAATAGTCTTTTTTGTTTAACTTTTTTAAATTAATCTATGATATTACATAATTATTTTCAAAAAATTTTTTTTTTACTTTTTTTAAATTTTGCTTCAAAATATTACATTGCTTTTTGTTTAGCTTTACTCAATTGAGATATACTTTTAAATTAATTGATAAGTCAAGCATTTGTTTCAAAAAAATCAAGCATGAAAATCAAAAAATACCTTATGTTATGTACTCAGAAACAAGTGACAGTGTAATTAATTTTAAAAACAGGATTTTTTACCACTTTTGATGTCATATGACCGCAGTCATTTTTAACAGTATTTTTGGTTCAAGAGTTTTAGTGTCTCAATTCTGACAACCAAAAAAAATATGGTTGGTTTGAAAACAACTTTTACCTAGGAGAACACATTAAAACATACATTATATGCACTTGTTTTGTAGATAAAAGTATGTTCTTTTATAATTGTGGCATTTTAAACCATTATATTTTTTCCTTGACAAACCATAGTAGATTTAACTTATTTTAATTAAATTATTTGAAAAAAAAAATTTTAAAATATATCATGATTAAAAAATTTTATTCAATAATTAAACCGAGCATCGTCAAAATCCTTGTTTGGGTTTATAGAAATTTTTTGTGAATATGAACACTTTTAAATTTAAATTAAAGAAAAAATAAAAGTTATTAAAACTTCTGAATTTTTATTATTTTTTTATTTTTATTTTAAATTTTTTATAACATTGCCAGAATTTTCGTTAATTGAATTGAATAATAAATGATAATCTTTATTTTTGGTGGTCAGCATTGAGACGCTTTAACTTCTAAATCAAAAATACAGTTGGCTTGGAAGAAGGATATATTTAATACAAAAATGACATGCTTTAATTTGGTTTATATTAATACTAGGATCATTAGACATTAAAAGTGATCCTTTATTCAATTAACGTAATCATCCGAATTGAGTGACATGTCTTTAAAATAGAGTACTCTATTTTAGTGACACGCTGTTATAACATGTAAAAGATTCTATAATGACATGTCACTAAAAAAATTAATGACATGTCAGTAAATTCGGATAATTACGTTAATATTACTTTAAATAAGCTAATATATTTTCATAATCATATTTTCATTTACAGCAGAAGCACCTAGCATTTTTCATGGTTCTTTTTTTATCCCAAATATTTAAAAAAAATAAATAAAAATGATTTGTACTCTTAGTGTTAATTATTTTCAATATAGGAATTAATTTTTTCGAGAAATTGTTCAAATTTTTGTACTTATCAACAAATATTTTTTGAAACATTTAATTAATAAGCTTTGGGAAAAAATTGTGCTTTTGATAATTAAATAAAAAAATTTATTTCAAGAATAAAATAAAAAAAAAACAATTTTTTCACTAAAATTTAAAATTTAATTTTAATTTAATAATCCTAATTTTTACAAATAATGTGCATAAACGCAAATTTGGATACTCCGGTCACCATCGATGGTACACAATGAATTCACATACCTAGGAAGCACCATTAGTAAGAACATGGGAACGCACAAAGACATTAAGAATAGCATGGAAATCAACCATCTATAGCAAGGAAACAAAACTCAAAATGTACAACACTGTAGCAAAAAGAAACACTGATTTACGGTAGCGTAAATACCTTCCACACTGGATGCTTGAGAAGGATTCTAAAGGTTCACTGGCCTGAGACATTGTCAAACGCATAAAAACATAAAAACAAATTTACAGCAATGAGTGGAAATCAAAATTAATGACTCTATGCTCCACAATGAGCGAATAAGAAAAAAAATTTTTGAAACTTGTAATTAATAAGCTTTGGGAAAAAATTGTGCTTTTGATAATTAAATAAATAATAATATTTCAAGAATAAAATAAAAAAAAAACAATTTTTTCACTAAAATTTAAAATTTAATTTTAATTTAATAATTCCAATTTTTGATACCATCACACTTTTCTATTAGTTAATTTTATTACTTTTTCAAATTTTTAAAAAAACATGTACATGCTTTAAAATGAGGAAAAATGGGCACTATTTGATCAAAAAGAAAAAAAAAATTGACTCTAGTTTTATTTAAATTTCAGAGCAAGAGTAAAATATTATTCAGGAAATGTGATTGTGACTTGTGTCCAATTTAAAAGCTAAATTAAACTTTATTAAGATATCTGATTGATTAAAGTTCATGAACTTTAAAAATTAAACTCTTGCTAAAAGAAAAAAAGTGATATTTGTTTGAAGCAAATGTAAATTATGATCTACATATTGCTTTTGATTGATTTGTCTAATGGCGAAAATGTTCGGATTAAATTAGACCGAACGCAACTAGATAAACTCTAAGAGGTATATGGTCGCCCTCCTCTCATACTATTTTAATATATTTGATTTTTTTTTCAAATTATGAAAGTTCAAAAGCATGGTGTTTGAAATTATATTATAAGTGCAGTGAGCTCGCTCTCAGTGTATCAAACTAATAATTCAAGACGTCAATAAGAATTCAATCATTTGTAATTCTGATCCACACTGACTTGGTCATTTTTTTTTTCAAACAACAAATTTCTCTTAGATTAAGTAAGTTGAAAATTTATATGTTTAAATTTTATTTTTTAATTCTATATTTACATGCATTTATAAAGATTAATTTAGTTCATATATGAAGCAACAAAAATGTGAGACAAAAATTTATTGCATATGCAAAACAAGTGCCTTAACTGCGCATTTATTTATTTATTTTAATGTATAATAATAAAATATTTTACAAGCCTTTTAAAATAAAGAATAATTTACTCTACATAAACGGCATTACACACAAGATAATGTTTGATAATAAGCTAGCAACAATTGTTTGAATAGCAACTGACTTAATCTAAATTAGGGATAAATTTCTGTTTTAATGACTAAAACAAACTTAACAAAAAGAAAATCTTGCTTGAAACGATATTTCATTGAGCCTAAAGTGAATGCAAAATTAATCACTCAAGCGATCTATCTATTCATTCCATGCAAGCATTTGGGGCAAACCAACTAATTCCATTTCGAAATTAGACCTTAATTTTTTTTCAACTAAAAAGAGAAAAAATTTTTTTTTTTCTTTCTGAGATAAAAGTTAATTTATTTTATTTTTTTCAAATTAATAAAATAAAAATTCCATTAGCCTAAACACATAAAAAAATTATGAATTTAAGTTTTTAAGCTAGAAAAAAAAAATATAAAAAAAAAGAAATGAGCGTAAATGTTAAAATTGATACGTCGGGCGGTAGCAACCAAGCTCAAATGAAGAACGGCCAGAATACATTCAATCCGTGCAATCTGATAGTGAACTATTTGCCTCAATCAGTCAAAGAACACGACTTCAATAGGATTTTTTCGAATATCGGACCAGTAAAGTCATGCAAGCTGATGTACGACCGTAACACCGGCTACAGCTTCGGCTACGGCTTTGTCGAATATGTGAACGAAGAGGACGCGAAGCGCGCGATCGACACTCTCAACGGCTTTCAAATAGAACACAAGCGACTCAAAGTAGCCTATGCCCGACCCAACTGCGAAGAGACCAAGAACACAAATTTGTATATTAGAAACATACCGGTGACTTATGACGAACAGCAGCTGGCCGACTTGTTTGCCCAGTTCGGCCAAGTAATACAAGTGAGAATTTTAAGAGACCAAAACACAACGTACAGTAGACGGATTGGCTTTGTCATTATGGCCACAAAACAAATGGCTCAAACGGCCATACAAAATTTAGACAATACAATGCCGCCCAATGGTGGCAGTGAGCCCATTTTTGTCAAGTATGCTGATGAAGAAGGCGCCAAAAAGCGGCACATGCCTCACCAAATGCAAAGCAATCGACATAATTTCAATTTTCAAAATCAGTTTCAGACTAATTTTAACACAATGCAAGCTCAGCCGCTGACGGCCATCAGCAATGCTCAAATAAACCTGGGCAAAATGAAAACAAACCGAAATAGTGGACACCAGAATCGCTACAATCCATTGGGCGGGGCCAATCCGGCTCTTAATGGTCTGAACAGCTCACTGATTAGTAGCAGTAGCAACAATGGTCCAAATGCTAATGGTTTCAATGGATGGAATGGAGGAGGAATGCAGTCCATGCAGCAACAGGGCTACTCTAACTTTGCCAATACGAATCAGATAGTGCAGAATTCGGGCTTTGATAGTCTGATAGGTGCCGGTCCTGGCGGCAATAATGCAAATATGTTAAACAATCCAGCATTTGCTCATCCAAACATGCACATGCATCCTTCAATGCAGCAGCAGCACAATTCGAATTTTATGAACATGGCGGTTAATTCGGCAAATTTGCTCGATAGTTCGGACAAAAAAATGGCTTTTGGCTATGGATCGAGCACAATTTATGTATATGGAATTGGACCGCATGCAAATGAGTCCGATTTGTTTTCGTTGTTTTCTCATTGTGGAAGAATTCAGCGTGTCAATGTGATCAAAAATACCAAGACGGGACAATCAAAAGGATTCGGTTTTGTGGTCTTTGAGACTTTTGAAGAGGCCAATTTTGCTGTACATTCAATGAATGGTTTTAATTTTAACAACAGAAACTTACAAGTATCGTTTAAATCTAATCAGACTAGTGTAAATTTTGTCAGTAATTGTAGCGATAAATTAAATTTTATTAGGAAAAAAAATTATCAAAAACAAAAATCCTAGGAAATAGTTTTATTTATTCGGGCTTTTTTGACTACTACTGGGTTAATTTAATTGTTTGTGTTTGTTCTTTTTTATTTTATTTTTTTTAATTCTTTTTTCATATATTGACAAAATTTTCTCTTTTTAAAAAAGATTTTTTTTTTCTAAATTTTTTTCTCCTATCAAGGTCCAACTTCATTCAGACTCGTGATTTTTTTTCAACCGATTTTTTTTATTACCTTCATCGACACACACACACACACACATATACACCTACAATCGCCAACAGGTTTGAATTAATGTGATTAGATATTTATTTATTTTTTTTTTAAAACAAAGACAATTAAAAAACTATACCAATTAAAATTTTGAATTTTATTTTATATTTTTTTTTAAATATAGATTTTAATTATTCTTTAGAAGATTGCGTTTTTTTTTTAGTAAGTAAGTGATGGACATTTAATGTGATTCTGCAAAACTATTTGTTTTTTGAGTCAATAAGCTTTGTCCAGCAAACGTGATTCAAACTTTTAAGTTAATTTGTCATTTGTGTCGACATAGAACTTATTTTTTTTTGTAAATTTTTCTTTTACCATTTTTTCTATATTTTTTGTTTTAGTTACATACATTTAGAAAATAGTTATTCAAAATTTAAAAATAAAATTCTAAATTAAACATATTTTTTTTTTAAAATTGAGTGTGATTTAAGTTTTAAAATTGCCCCACAAGTCTGAATGATTATAATTTTTGTCAATTTAAAAATTTCAATGCGGACAATAAAAAAAAATCATGACAAATTTTTAATTTTTCAAGTATGTTAAAAAAAAAAGAAAAAAAGAATTGTATTTATTCTTTGATGCTTTTATTTTGGCTTTGTGAAATTTAGTACAATAGAACAGAACAAAAAGTAAAAAGTATTAAAAGCTATGTTACTGAACGTTAAAA
>VANL01001627.1:0-11768 GCA_006352455.1 Brachionus sp. 'Tiscar' | reverse complement strand
AGAGACTCCCAGGCAGTTTGGAATGGAACTTAGTCCTCCCTTTCAGCCTCTTGCTTGAAGAAACATAAAAAAAAAAATTAAAAAGTTTGAATTTAAAATCAAAATAAAATAAAAACAAAAGTGTTTTGTTAGCTTGAAATTAAAAGTTGAAAGATATTGTTAATTGATGACCAAATGTACTTTTTGAAGATTTGCATAAAAAATTATAAAATAAAAAATTAAAACCCAAGTTTCGGTTTGTTTTTTTTTTTTTAAAAAAAATTTTTTAAATTTTTTCCATTTTTTTTTTTTTTTTTTTATATATTTTATCTTATTTTAACTTTATTTTATTTATTTATTTTTTTTTTTTCTGAAGGAGCCTTAGCTCGATACAGATATACAAATAAATAAAAATAAAATAAAATAATTTTCAAGCCTATAATAATTTTCTCTGATATTAAAGTCAAGCTTTTAGTTTTAATGCAGCATTAAGTTTTGGGATTTAATCTAAAATAAAATTAATTGATTTCTTTAGATCCAATTCCAATGCTTGATGCTGCATTAAAACTAAAAGCTTGACTTTGGTATTTGATGCATGCGCCAAAGATAATTCTTAAATTTTAATATAATACCAATAAGTACTAATATTCTCATTCAAAAAGATGATAACAATCATAAAAATAATAATAAGCTGCAACAAGCAGGCTTCTGAAGATGACTTACCAAAGAATCTGTCTAAAGTAGCTGCGTTACAGCAGTATATAAGAAAACAAAAGTTGGTTTTTAAGGACAAAACAGATTTAGATACTGGTTGAGATAACATTAGCGAAAATAATGATGAGAATGAAGATGAGAATTATGGAGATGATGATGTCAACTTAATTACTGATTAAACATCAAATAAAGCTATTAACTGGAGTAAAATCAAAGATAGACAAAAATCAAAAATGATGAATTGAATATTTTACAATGGGTCATCAGTTACTTCAATTTCGATTGATTATAGCAAGGAGAAAAGGCTCCCGAATACTGTTAATGATTATAATTTTAAGAAAGTTGAGGTTGATTGTGTTGACTCGAATCTATTCAAAAAAATGTCAACCCCGAAGATGGTCTTTCAGTGTGTTTTTCAATATCTTAAATATGACAAAAATGAATAGTTGAGTTTTATTTAAAAATGTTAATTTTTTAAGAAAAATTAAAAATTTAGCTAATTCAATTTTTTTAGCCAAAAAATCAATTAAAAGATTGTCTTAAATGTAGAAAAAAAATCGGACTTTCTAGTGTTAATGTAATGCCAGCACAGTGTATAAGAGGAGTAAAAATAATAAAGAACTCTTCTCATAAGTTCAATTTTTTTTTGTTTTGGCAAATATTTTAAGCTTAAAAATTTTAAAGAGATTTTAAGTTTTAAGATTTAAATAAGATAGATTTTTTCGCCTATGTCATGTAATTAAATATTATTTTTATGCTTTTCTTACCAATAAATTTTCCATTTTAGCAATAATTATTTGATTTGATTCTTCAAAATTGAGGTGCAATTTATTGACATAATTTGTATTTATGTGCTCAAGACGAATGGTGTTTAGGCGAAATGTTTCAAACCATTTGTAAACGGCCGATTTAGTTGATTCTGGTGGTCTTAGAATTTTTAATGTATCAATTAACTCAAATCTTATTTGATTAACACTTTTTTGTTCGTTTTGAAGCTCTTTTTCGAAATTTTTTTCCGGATTTAGCATATTCATGTTGAGAACAAAATTTTCCAAATTTTCAATTTCATTCTGTAGGGCATGTGTTCGCCATTCGATAAACTTAGCCTCAATCAAATCCATTTGATTTCGCTCTCTGTCAATGTCCTCTGTTATCAATTTTGCATAAAGCTGCGCATAGCATGTCCTGTTTGATATTATTTGGCCATTCAATTGCTGAATTTCTGTGTCCAACAGCCGCTCAATATTCGGCTTTGGCAAATAGCTTATTTTGAACAGCTGCTCGGCATATTTGTTAAAAATTTTGCGTATCTTTTATTTTAAAATTATTAAGAAAAAAAAATTTTTCTTCAATTTTTTAAATCACATTTTCCACTCGTTGATTTTCCAAAGTGGCATAATTTTGATCCATTTCATCGATACAAGCCTTTCTTATATCAGTTTGTTCAATTAGGCTATTTCTAAGAAGATCAAAGCGCTCATAAGAGCCTGTCAAAATGATCTTTAAATTTAAAAAATTAAAAATTATTTTTTTTATTTTTTTTCTTAATTACTTCGTCAGTGTTTAAAATTTTGAGTAATTCTTCTATTTCTTTGTCATTTGAAGACAATTTATTTAACAACTCGACTCCAATGTTCTTTATTTCAGGCTCCAAGTTAAGATTAACAATTGCTATTTCTTGAATCATGTCCTCCCATGTTTCATTATGTCTTTAAAAAAAAAAATCTATTTTCAATAATAAAAAAAATTAGCTAATTACTTTTTTTTGCGTGAGGCTTCGATCCTGGCCTCAACGTCACTTGCCTTTCCACTAGGCAGAACAATATCAGGCAAATCGAAAACACTTTCTTTCTCCTTTTCTTTTAAAGCTTTTGACACATCTATTTTAAGTCGATCGGCCTCATGTTTTTTGTAAACTGGATTTTGAACAAGTGATTCATTTGGACCTGAGTTTATCCATTCAGCCTCTTCTTTGGTCAAAATTCCATTACCACGCTGAGATCTTGACTCTTTTACTAATGGTATGCTTTTGTCTGTGAGTTTAACTTGGGGTGGATTTTCTTGATATTTGTTTTTAACAGTTTGCAATGCATCGCTTAGTTGAACCTGGGCTTCGAACAGTTGTCGATAGACCTTACCACTAGGTACTAAACGAGGATCAAATTTTTTTTTATTCAACTTTGGTTCAGCCAAGTTCTGCTGTCCCAGTGCGCTTGTACTCATAGTCAAAAATTTGAAGTTAAAACGCTCAAATAAATAGAGAAAATAATTATTTAAGATTAATTTCATTCTATTAATGTGTATTGTCGTAACCATAGCAGCATATAATTTTAAATTTATAATAAATATTTTTTATTTTTTTTTTATTTCTTTAGTTAACAATTATTAATAAAATTAATTTTTTTTTTAAAGTTAAATAATTAGATAAAATAAAATTTATTAATTTTTTTATTGTAGTGATGACTAAAAATTGAGACCGACTTTTAATTATTATTTAGTTAATTGGTTGTTCTTGCTTGCTGTGACATTCTAACAAGACAAAACTGAGCTCATTATTGCTTTATGAGAAAATAGTATATGAAGGCTACTGGCAAGCTTAAAGTATTCGACAAAATTGCTCATTAGAATTTAGTAAGTTTTTTTGAAGATGTTTTACGCCAACTTGATAATGTCCGACAATATATGGATCTTTAAAAATTGATCTCAATTTTTAGAATTTACTTGTTACTATTTGCAAAAGTATCTTTTTTTTTTAAAAAGAAAAAAAAATTATTTAAAAAAATAATAAATATTTAGGTTGTTAATTGAAGTTTCAAAACTTCGAAATTTTTTCATACTTTTCGACTTTAGGTAAAATTAAGAACTTTGAAATTTTAAAATTTTAAATTGAAATAAATTCTTACTTGAAATTAAATTTAGTTTTGAAAAAATTGAGTTTCGATATTTATTTTTATTATTTTAAATAATTTCCAATACAAAAAAATGGGTTCGATTTAAAATTTCGAAGTTTAAAATTTTGAAGAATGAAATAATAAAGTTAAAAATAATAAAGTCCGAAATTAGAAAATATGAAATTGTAAATATTAAATTTTTGGAGTTTAAAATTATTGAATAATTTTGTTAAAAGTATTGAAATTTTTGAAATTTGATTTAACTTATATAAACCAGTCCCTTCCAGGTGTGTTGTCTTTAAATCGGTTTGATATTTTGTTACTGACTAAAAAGTGTTTCACAAAGTTTCTATTACTAGCAAAATTAATACCATGACCCCAATCAGCTAATTGTTTGATCACTTCAACTAAAAGCGTTTCAAATTCTTTAGGGATCCATGGGGTAGCACCTTTACCATTTGCAGGTCTTTTATACTTTTCATTTATTAGGTCGTTAAGTGTTATGTTAAAGCGCACAGAAGCCTGATGTTTGTTTAATTTTTTAGCTTCAATTTCGGCAATGGCTATTTGTAAAGTTTCTTCGCTATAAGCTTTTTGGGTTTTTTGTAAGATACTTCTCGGCATTTTTAAAAAGTTTTTTTTTAAATATCAATCAAATAGAAAATTCACACTATTTATTGCAATAAATGAAATTAACGGTTTAACCCCAATCCCATTTTTTTCTTAAACTTTTTTTATTTTGAAATAACAGAAAATCGGTTAAGTTTTTGAATTTTTGAATAAGAAATTCGTTATCAGCATCAAAAAATACATATAACAGTGTTCTTTGTTCAAATTTTTACCAATTATCAAGAAAGTAAAGAAAAGTTATAGTCATTCAAAGAAGAATTCACGGTTTTACCCCATTAACGATTAATCCCTGAATTACTATAAGTATTTATTTTTTACAATAAAATTGATCATTTCCAGTGGCGTAGCCAGGATTTTTAAAATGGTGCGGTGAGATTCAGTTTTGTGGTCAAAATGGGGGAAGCGGAGTCCCGAGGGGGTCAAATAAAAAAATTTAAAATTTTTTTATAAAAATTTTTTATTTACAAATCGGATAGAAAATTTAGAAAGAGATAATACAAAACAAAAATGTATATTTCAAAAAAATTTAAGTCTTCTATTTTTTTGCCTAGCAAAAATATAAATTATTTTGTCGACATCTAGATTTTTAAGCTCTAATGACTCAATATTTATCAAACTTAATTCGTTTAGTCGATCTTGTCCAATGCGATTTCGTAAACAGTTCTTGATCCTCTTCAAGACTGAAAAAGATCTTTCAGACTCCGAGTTAGCAATCGGAAATGTTAAATATATTCTAAATAAATCGAATATAGTTGGAAAAATTTTTGACACATTTGAACTCAAAAACAAATTTTTCAACTCCACAAGTCTATTTTCTTGATCGATTTTTTGATATCAAAACCAACTTGTTTTTTGAAAGAATACCAAAGATCTAATTCCTGGCTTAGATTAGCATTCAGTCCTGTATCGCCTTATTTTTGATATTATAAATAAAAATGATATTAAATAAAAACTATAAAAGATAAATTATTTTCCTACTTAAGTAGTCTTGTAACGCGTGGACTTTTGGGTGGCTCTAGCACCAAATCATTTGATTTTTCCATTATCAGCTCATATTTCTCATCAAAAAACTCTCTTGTTTTTAAACATTTTAACTGGGCGATTGTAGCCTCAGCTAGTAATGAATCCTTGCTTGTTGACAGTAGTATCTTTTTGTTGAATAAATTCAATCAACTTAATGATTGCTACCTCTTGATATAAAATTTCTTTACCACGTTTTTAAAGTAATTGTACACATCTTTGGTCTATATCAAGCATTGTGTCCTACTCAAGACTAAATATTTTTAAATATCTATCGAATAAAAAAAATGGGGCCTTAAACCCAAAAAAATAGGAAATCTTTACAAATTCTTATCAGGATCAATTCTCGATTATTCTTTTCCCTGTTTAAATTCACTCACAGAAACCAACATTAAAAAAACCTTGTGATTCAAAATTCAGCAGTTAGATCCATCTTGAAACTAAAATATGATACTCCCTACAATATAATACATCACGAGGCCTTTAATAAACTTAATTTATTAACAGTCTCGAATCGACTGTTTGAGTTGAGTGAGAGTTATGTTAGAGCAGGATTGAGTCATTCTATTCCATTGGTTGTCAGACTGGTGGAGGAATACAAAGAAGGTTTCGAAGCAAGATATATTGAATTTGAATCGAATTAGTCGATTATTTAATTGAATAAGTCAATTTCAGTATTTGTCAAATTAAAAAAATTTTATATTATTTTACTTTTTTTTAAATTAATTTTAATAATTTTAATTAAATTTTTTTGTATAATAAGAATTTTTTTAAAAATTTTTCTTATTTCTTTTGTCCTTGGTAGTCGAAATTCAAAATCAATAATAACAATAATAATATTTATATGACTACCGAAAGCCCTTTGGGTATTTTTTTAACTTTTAATTCAGTTCTAATCAAGTCAAAATCAAGTCTGATTAATTTAGAAAAAATCAACTTGTGTATGAATAAAATTTTACTTTTTAAAAATATATATTATCCTATTTGGTTTAATTTGGTTTAATTATTTATTTTTTTGTTTCGCAATAAAAATATTCTTTTTTTATTTTGTTTTTTAAATTAAATTGATATAAAATGTCAAAACTTTATTTAAAAAAATAACACATATACTAAAAATATTTGAGAAAAAATAATCAACCCTTAACTGAGTAAAATTTGAACTACCAATTCATATTAAATCTTGGATAGTAATCTCCGTGTGAACTGAAGTAAGAATTTGGAAAGATGCTCCTCGAGTTGCTTAGCATAATATTATCATTTTTGGGGTACAAGGACTCAATTCTACTGTTTCTGATCCGTCCATTGCCTACAGGCTTGTTTCTTCTTCCCTCAATTCTGCGTCTGCCTTGCTTAGGCCTGGGGCCAATGCATCTCATACTGCAGCGTATTCTGCAGCACTTTCGGTCCAGCTCACAATCAGAATCTGTCGAACACATCTCTTTAACATCAGTACAATTCAAATTTGGATTATATTTGGGACATTCCAGAGTAATTTGAGACACTTCATCCTCTTCTTTATTAGGAACTTTTTCTATTTCAGTTTTGTTTTCTTTCTTATCAGTGAGATCCTTGTCAAAACAAGCAGTTGAGCATCCCGATCTGCAGCAAAACTGTAATTCGCCACAATCATTGTCTCTATCGCACTCAGAAGCACATTCAGCGCCTTCTAAGCTAACCGGGCAAATTAGCAAGGATTCTTCTTTGAAAAATCGTCTACGGCTTGGCGAATCCATAAAACCAGCTTTATTTCTAAATGCTGGCTCGGGCTGCTCGGGCTGCTCGGGCTGCTCGGGCTCTTCTTTTTGGAATCTGAATCGCGGGCCGTATTGTGGAGCAGGAAGAATGCCTGGATAGTCTATGCCCATACCATAGCCTTGGCCAAGAAAAGCTAAAAAAAATTTTCTTTATTTTTACTTTTGCTTCTTTTTTAATTTTTAGTTTTAAGCTTAAATTACCTGAAATTTGTGAGATCAAAGCTAAAAGACCAAATATGACAAGATATTTCATTTTATTTTTTAAATGATTTATTAATAAATGATTTTGTGTATATTTTCAATTTTATTCAAAATTTAAATGCTAAGTTGAAGGTTATTTTAGTTCTAAATTTAAAATTTTTCAAAAGCTTAGTTTTTATGTTATATAAATTAGATATAATCTATTAGCTCTTTTTTCTCTTTTCTATTATGTTCAAATTTAATCATAGTTTCAAAAGAACAAAAAAATTAATAAAACAAAATATGAAACAAAGCCTGCTCTGCAATTGAAATGATTTCTTTAGAAATTAATGAAAATTTTAAGCAAAAAAGCACATTCATAATTTTATTTCTAAATCAATATAACTTTATTATTCACGCTTTTAATACAAACGTTTAGAAAATGTCGTCGGATGGCTTGACTGCGCCGAACGACTTGGCGCCTACTCTGCCTCTTTCAACGAGCACCATGGTCGCCTCATTTGCTTTAATTTGGATCACTCTATTTTACACCAAAAATCCTCTACAGTTCTATCTTAAATACACCACATATGCTTTAATTGTCCTGATGGTTTCCACATTCACCGTATTTCTGTGCCTGCTTAGGCCATGTGATGCCAGGAATGTAGCGTAAGTCATGCACATTAAACTAATTGATTGTCACCATTGAATGTTCTTAAGTGTTGTGGCCAAGGTTCTTAGCTTCTTTTTCAGAATTTTTCAAATCGACATTCAACTAGAAAACAGCAAGTACTTTCAGAGCAAAGATCCGTTCATACTTGTCTGCAATCACCAAAGTTCACTTGATTTTTTAAGTATTTTTTTTTCTTTTTTTTTAAAATAAATCAAAAAATAAAAATATTTTAAAAATTAAAGCCATGATGAAAGTATGGCCAGGAGGCAACTGTACGCCATTGGCAAAAAAAGAATTGCTTTTCTCTGGACCGTTTGGCTTGGCTATCTGGCTGTGTGGTATCACTTTCATTGATCGACTTAATCCGCAAAAGGCACGAGGAACTATTGAAAAATTGGCCAAGAAAATCAATGATGAAAATGTTAATTTTTATTTATTTCAATCAAAGTTGTTAGAAGTAATTTAATTTTTGTTTCAGCTTAGAGTTTGGATTTATCCAGAGGGAACAAGAAGTGCAAGCACTAAATTGCTTCCATTCAAAAAAGGTGCATTTCATTTAGCTATTCAGGCAAAGGTATTCGAAAAGAAAAAGAAAAAAAATTTTAAATTTTTTATTTTTTATTTTAGATTCCCATTATTTGTGTTGTGACTTCTTCTTATTCAAATTTCTATAATAAAAAAGAAAAAAAATTCAACTTTGGTGGCAAAGTCAAAGTTCGAGTTTTGCCGCCTTTCAACACGGCTGGCATGACACTTGATTCGGTCGGACAGCTAACCAAGCATCTTCAAGATCTAATGCAAAAAGAATTTGATTTATTGAATAAAGAAATTGGTTTGGATGAAAAATATTACCCAAAAGCTGTGTGTGACAAGGAAATTAATGAAAATGAGGATGAAACTAGGACATTTGTGCAAGACTTGGACTTTACTCAAATTAGTGATGTGACACAAATGAATAGTTTAATTAATCAGACAGAATTAGCTAGTCAAATTCAAAATGATAGTAACAATAATTCGGTTACAGAAGAAGAAAATGGCAAAAAAGTCGATGATTAATTTTGCTCTGTTGTTTGTTAAATATATGTTAATTTATTTTAGTTATTCAACTTAAATTTAGACTCTTAACTTTTTACTAGTTATTAAAGATATTGAATTTATGAAATAAAAAAATATTAATGATTATTTAATAAACTTAGAAATATTCCAAGATAAATTCTATTTTAGAATCACTTTTTTAACACTTGGTGAATTATTATTGGGACAAATAGAAAAAGAGAATTGATTGATTTTTATATGAGACCGTTTAATTCTGGAAAGAGGAGGTTCAAATCTATGAGAAAAAAGTTCACTGATCAATAATAAAATTTCAAAATTCTTTAAATTTGTTTACAGCCTAAAAAAGTTTTAGACAGATAAAATATTTTTAAATTTAATTTTTTTTTATTTTTCAACTATTTTTGAGCACTAATATTTTTAATTAATCTGATAAAGGCGATACCCCAATTTTTAAACTTTTTCCCCAATTATTAAATAAAATTTCCCAAATGCTTAACCCTAAATTAAATAGAGTTCCACCTTTTCTAAATACTTGACACTAATCAATAAAATTTGAAACTTTATATTAAATAATTACAACTAATTTAGGACAAAGTACCTAATTTTTTTTATCTTTGACACTTTTTTTACATAAGCGCAAACGAGTATCCGGAAATTTTAAAACAATTGTGCAAAGACTTCAATCGAAAATTATAAGAGAAAAAATGGACCAATTTCGATGATATGATGAAATGTGTTTTTAGCGTTCACAAATAGAATGAGAATCAGTGGACATTTAGTAGCTTCAGTTGCTGGTTTTGGATTACAAAAAAAAATTACAAGTGCCATCATCAAATAGTGATAGCAGCTCGAGAAAAAAATGCAATTTCGACTTAGTTGGAATGGACATTCCGATTCAGTAAAATCGCAAAAAAGGTAGACCTTTAAAAACAGTTAAAGCATTGATAAGACAACCAAATAAGACACAAGTTTCAAACACTATTCCGAAAGGCATCTGGAGTCTGAAGTTGAGGAAGAATTTGAATCCAAAAAGAGCAAGAATTGAGTCGATGAGTCAAGAGATAAGTGACAAAGAAAAAAAATCGTGTGATCAATGTGGTGCGCAAATGAAGAAAATATGTTACTCGGCTTGTCCTAATAAATGTGTAAAAAAATTGAAAAAATAGGGCCGAAATTTAGAAAATATTGTTTTTTTTTTTATTTTTTATTGTCATTTTAAATAATTTGTGGTCAAATATTAAAAAATAGGGTTTTTTTTTTTGTAGTTTTCTTAATAAAATTGGGGTAACAATTTAGTAATTTGGGGTATTTTATTAAAAATATGTAAATTTCTCCAATAATAATGGTCAGTTACTTTTAATCAAAGATAAAAATCATATTAATTAATTTTTTTATTATCAGAATAGGACAAAAAAAATTACAAAGTTGATAAAATTATAGGTAAAATCAAAAAAATTTACTTAAATTAATAAAAATTAATTAATTTTCCCCTTATCTACTCGTTTAGATAATTTCTTTGCTCAAGATTTTTTAAACTAAATGTAAAGGAATATTTAAGAGGATAATGCTCGATTAAAGCAGGGATTCCACAAGGATCAGCAATAAGTCCGCTTCTTTTTACCTAAAAGACATAAATAAAACCAACAGCTAATGCTCTCTTCTTTTTTTTGCAAATAAAATGGCTACTTTTTTTATTTCTAAAAAGAAAGGAAATCTATATAGTCTAATTAATAAGTACCTAAAAGAAATTGAAAGTGAAAAATGAAGTCATGTTACATGATCTTTGAAAAAAAATCTAGAGAATAAACTCATTTTGACCTAAAATTATATGAGAACAGTTAAAATTTACAAGAAAAAGTTAAATTCTTGGTAATTACGTTAGACTCAAAACTTAAATTTATTTTAAAGGTGGATGAGATAAAAGAGCGCTTTAATTAAAGACTAAATATTATTAAATATCTATCAAATAAAAAACGGGGCCTTAAACCCAAAACATTAGGAAATCTTCATAAATCTCTAATAGAATCTATTTTGGTTTATACTTTCCGCTGTCTTAACTCTAGACTGAATCATTCTGTTCCGTTAGTTGTCAAACTTGTGGAAGAATATAAATCTGGCTTCGAATCAGGATATCTCAAATACCCGAATCCATTGTGTAACTAACTATTTTTACTTTTTTTCCTGATCAAATCAAATAAAAATATACATCCTGTAACTCTCTGTTTCATTATATGTCAACCATAAAAAAGTATCCGAGAGTTTCATTTTTAAACAATATGGTTTTGTATATCTTTGAAAAGAGAATTTTACCAGCTCTCTAATTCTACCTAGTTCTTATTTGTCCGATGCTCAGCTCTAAGGATATCATCAAAAACATCCAAATTAAACCAAGTTCAAAAAATGGGGTTTTTGTGAATAAAATGTAGCTACTTTTGATTGGAATCAGTTTTTTTAACAAAATATAGTAAATACTCAATTTTACACAGAAAAGTGAGAAAAAATTATTGATTAAAATTTTAGACACTTCTTTACCAATTAATACATCAAGTATCAGCTTCCTTTCTAGTTTTAAGACAAGTGACTTGTGAATTAGAAGTCCAATCGACGAGTTTTCAGTTGTTTTATATAATTTCAAAATTTTAATTTTTTTTTCATATATTAATTTTTTTCATATTGCGAATTATTTAAATGATTACTTTAAATCAGTTTTTAACAAAGATGTTAATTCAAATTTTCCGGAGTTTTTCTACAAAACCACAAAGGTATGTGACCCCGATCCAGTGGAAACCAGACTTGATAAACAGCTTAGTCCTAAAAAGTTGCGCTAAAGCTTTTTCATTTCCGATAAGCGTTATTTTTCGCGAGTCTTTT
>VANL01001626.1:0-11775 GCA_006352455.1 Brachionus sp. 'Tiscar' | reverse complement strand
AATATTTTTAAGAATGGTAATACCCATTCTTCATAGCCCCGTTACTCTCTAACTATTTAATTTAATAAATAAATAATTAAAGAAATTCAAATCAAAAATAAATAATAATTGGAAAAATTAAAATTTTTGACCAAATTTCAGATCAAAAAATCTTATCAAAAAACTTTTAAATTTGCTACTAAATTTAATCAAATTTTTAGAGACTTCATTCTTGCATTCTTTTTCTAAGCTTTGAAATTTTTAAAAACTCTAAATTCTGGTATAAGATTTAATTCCTTATTTAAATTTTTTTATCAAATTTCAAATTTGAGAGATATCAAACATTTTTTTTTTAAACTTAATATATTAAGCATTTTTTTTAACATTGTTCACTCATTTCTAATAAATTTTTTGAGCGGAGGCTCCGATGTTACTAATGTTACAGAGGTCACTGCATCAAGTTGATTACCTAAGCATTAATTATTATTATTATCTCTTGTCGAAACCGGTACCCATTTATTTTAATGAAAGGAGTTTAAAACATGCGCCACGTACTACAGAGACATACGGAAGATTTTCACCCCTTATAAATTGTTTTCAAAAAGTGAAAGTTCAATTTTTATTGGAACTGATTAATTTAAAATCAAGTTAAAGAGTATAAAATTAATAAAACTATTTAGAGTGATTTTTAATTTATTAGAATATTGATTTTTTTAAAGAACAGACAAAAATTTCAATTATTTAAAATAAATCTCGGTTAAAAATTTAAGTAAACGTGATCAAAAATTCAAGATAGATTACGAAAATTAGATAGAAATATAAAAAATCTAAAAATATCAATATCTAATATGAATAATTATAATATCTAAAACAATCTCAAATGTTAGATCTCAAATAAAAATTCACATCTTATTGAGTTATATGATATCTGATGATTAATATAAAATTAAATAAATATTTTCAAAATGCAAATTTTTTATTCAAATAAAGTACTTAATAACTTTTAAAATACCTAAAATTTTTTAGTTAAAATTTAAAAAATTTAATCAAATAAATCAATACAAACAAATAAAATCAATTGCTTTAAATTATTTATTTATAAAATAATTACTTAAAAAAATTCAAAAATCCGAATGCTTAAGAATCCAATCAAGAAAGTAACTCACTCTTGAATAGATACCTTAAATAATGATTTGAAAAATTAAGGTGAATTTTCTTAAATAAAAATAAATAAAAATATACCGGGTTTACCCACTCGGGCACATCCATCACCATATGAAACAATCCCTGACACAAAATATCGACTTTGATTTGACTTTAAATATTCAGTAACGAAAAGACCTCCACCTGAATCTTAAAAATGAAACTACTTATTTCTTATTAAGTTGAACAAATAATAAAAAAATTATAAAATAGATAAATAAATGTGCACCTCCTTGACAAGTATCTCGAGAACCATCTAAGCTGCCTGCACAAATTTGTGAATTCCAATTTTTACCAACAGCTATTTCAACTTTGGCGCATTGATCAGCATCGTAAATCTGTATTTTGGAATTTTGAAGTATTTTTGATTGATATCCGTCTAATAATTAAGTTAATAATTAACTATAATAAATTATTATATTTCATTTATTTATTTAATAATCTAAGAATTATTAAAAAAAATTTTTGGTAAAATATTTGAATTTTGATTAGACCTCAAAAATCAACTCTAAATTTTTCAAAATCTATTATAAAAATATTTAATAAACAAAATGTCTAAAAAATTGGTAAAATAATATTTTTCATATTATTTTAATATCTAAATTAAAAAAAATATTTTTACTCTCTGATTTTCTCCCCCATCCGATGATGAACCCAGATCTATTTGTTTCAGGATATTTTGTGGAATATGTAGATGGCAAACAAGCATACTGAATATCTTTGCGAATTTCAATGTTTTCACTTAATTCCAAAGTAGCAACATCATTCAATAGAGTATACTCGTCATATTGATCATGCTTTAAAAATTAAAAATTTTAACTTTAAATCTAAACTAATCTTATGCAAAATTTAAAAAAATAAATTCCAAGTCTTCAAAGATAAGTTACTTGGAATTAAAAAAATTAAAAATAAAAGTGATTTAGATTTAAAACTTGTTGAATTTCAGAGAATTTTTGTTTTGATAAAGAAAGCCTTAAATATTGTATTTTTTCAGACCGATTTCATATCTAATGTCTAATTTTTACATTTTGGACAAAAAATTAATCTAAAATTTTTTACATATAATATAAATACTAGTAAATTTACCCAATGTAAAGGATAATTTTAAATCTAAGGTAATGATGCCGATTTATAAAAAATGTCTTATTGA
Source organism: Brachionus sp. 'Tiscar' (assembly GCA_006352455.1). Taxonomy (NCBI): domain Eukaryota; kingdom Metazoa; phylum Rotifera; class Eurotatoria; order Ploima; family Brachionidae; genus Brachionus; species Brachionus sp. 'Tiscar'. The sequence continues at coordinate 9,443 of VANL01001626.1, read as the reverse complement.
TAAAAGATTGCAAAATGTTATAGATTATCAATATTAAATAATGTTATAGATTTTATCTTATATTTAATTTACTATTTTCAAAAAATTTGAAAATTTAAAATTTATGAAATTAAATGCAAAAATGGTTTTGGAAATATGAAGATATAAATTAAAATCACATGTTTTTTATCTACTTTTACGTACAGATCCCTTCAAAAAGCAATTATTAAGATCATTGTAAATGAAAAAAGAAAGAGAGGGGTAATAATTTTGTTTTGGCGTATTGATTTAAAAAATTTCTTAAATCAAAAAATTATTATAAAATTCATTTTTAGGTTTTACTAAAATTAGTTTAATTTTAGGATTCAAATAAAATAAGAAAAAATGATAGCGAGCTTGACTATTAGTAATAATTTTTTTTTTAGCAAAAAAAATTAAATTTAGTTTTATTTGAAAAATGTTTCTGGACTTTGTTTTAAAATTGTTGTGACACTAAAAAAGATAGAACTGTGGGATGTTTTGTTTGAACCCAATCATTAAGTAATACTAAGTAATACTTAACTGTGATAACAAACTTTACAAACAAATATGCAGTCTTATAATTTAATAAATTAAAAATTAACAAAAATATCAGAGTTTTTTTTTTATTTAAATATAAAATCCGAACCGATTATATTTATTTATTTTTATTTAATATATAATTTAGAGGGAATAGTTCCTCTTGGCAGCTCCGATTATATATTCTTATAAAATTCGATATGATTGTTTGATTTTTAATGAGCGTGGGAAAAGTTATTTTCTTTTATTTTGAATCTGTCAAAATTAACTTTTTTCACACTTGTGAATTTTTAATAGTAAGATAAAATGTAATTTTTTAGGATTTAGGAAAGGCTAGATTTGAATAGAAATGAGACTTTGTCATAATTATCGAAAAACAAAATAATTTGATATTTTAAACTATATCTATTTTTATGTTGATATTATCTCTATAATTTTAAGCTTTATATTTTAACTTTTTTAAATTTGGAAATTTTTTATCTGAAAAAATATTATATTTTCAAAGAGATTACTAGTTACTTAATTGAAAAAAGTTCTGTTACTAAAACTAAATTATTTTATTAATTAAAAAGTTAATTTGATTAGAAAAAATTTTTTGTCAATTTAATTCATTGTTTCTATTAAACAAATTAATTAATTTATTCACTGAGTATAAAGAGATTATTAATTTGTGTACAAAAAATTATACAATTTTAGATTTGAATCTAAAAATAAGTTGTTAAATTCAGCTGAGCTCATTCTTGCTTTGTTCAATCAGAACTTCGTAATTTAATTTCTTTCTTTTATATTTCTTGGAAACAATAGTTTTATACATAATTAAAAAGTTAAGTTATGCTGAATTTTGAAAATATCCAGAATAAAACTGAGTGCAAAAAAATACCAAAAGTTAAAAAAATTTTTTTTACTTTGTTTACTCTCTTTACTTTGAGTTTTTGTGACATATTAGCGTTTCTCAAGTCATAGATTCCAGCATAAACTTGTAAAGTTGATTCTACATTACTGTACCATTGATTCCATTTTATGTCTAGAGTATAATAGTCACCTTGGTCATCTTCGTATTGGAAAAATTTATCTTGAATACAATGAGCTGCTGTTAGTATGGTTCGTTGATTTAGAATGGTCCCACCACACACCCAACTATAATTTATAAGACGATCGGATCCTCTTATTTCATATTTACCCTGATAAGTTTGAATTATGTATACAGCAAAAGGCCACGACGACATCAGACTGTCTTTACCACCGACTACACGCTGTAGATTAGGTTTTACGTAGCTTATGCCACATTCAACACAATGTGATTTGCCGTTTCCTGCATAGCCAAAATCACAGATACATTGAGCCCAAAATGGAAATCGATTTATGCACAATGAAGCATTTTTGTGACATTTCTTCAAGAGACAAGGCTCTTCAAAATTGAATGTGAAGAAATTTTTATTTTAAATAATTTTTTAGTACTTATCGCAAGAATAATTAAAATTGTCAAAAATGTTATGATAATGCAAAAAAAAAAGAATAACAATGCATATTTGATTGATGATCGACATTTGCAGTAGGACCTTGAAAAAAATTGTTTAAAAAATATGCATTTTAATTTTAATTACAAAAAATAATAATTACAAAAATTTTTGATCATTTTCTTTATTATTTTTTTGTTTCTAAATAAAAAATTTTTATACAAAAAAAAAAAAATTTAATCTTTTTTAAATTTACTGAATAATCTAATTTTTTGGATGTGTTCTGAAAATTTGGATAAATCAAATCTTTTGTCAATGATTTAATTTTAGATTTAGGACCAAAATCAACCGGAGGAATTGAGTCCATTCTAGGTAAAAATAGTCAACATTAGTAAATATTTTATATTTTCAATATTTTTTATTAGATTTACTGATCTAATAGGAAAAAAAAATTTTTGCTCCAGAGAATTCTTTAGAATAAACAATTTGAAATAAAAAAAATTGAATAGTTTATATAGATTTATGTAATTAACAAAATTGTTTGGCTTGATATTTAGATCAAATTTTTAGCTAATCGATTTTCTGTAAAACAACGGAAAAAAATTTAGATACAGGGATTTTTTTTAAATGTCATCTTGAAACATTTTTATTTTGAAACCTTTAAGTAAAAACCACATTCGAAAAATTTTAAATGCTATTTTAATCTTTTTTTTGAAGGAAAATATTTTTTATCTATGAAAAAAATTAAACTAGATTTGTGCTATTAGATTTTGATAAGGAGTGAAATATGATGTTTTTTTTAATCATTAATATCATTTTATATAATAAAATAAAATTATTAAATAAAAAGATTTATGAAAAAAAAATGAAAAACCGATTTTGAATTATCAGTTAATTAGTTATTGATTAAATTTTAAAAAAATTGTATTTGAAAAAACCATATATCAAATTACAGTAATATCAATATGCACAGATAAATTATTTAAAAAAATACATATAATTGGCTCTATGGCTGATATTTCTTTATCTTCAAAAATTAATCGAAAATAATTGAAACTGAGCAAATTGGAGCTTAGCTACAGAAATTAAGATAATTATATATTGTTAAAATTGTTTAAATTTATCTAATTATTTAACTTTTTTTGTAAAATTATGTATAATTTCTTTTATCACTTTAGCATAAGTTTTAAATGTAGAAATAATGTAGTCTCTAATGTAACTTTATGAAAAAAACTTTGCTAAAACAAAGTTTATGCTTGTTTTTCATTTCATTTTTTGGATTATTTACCTATTCAAAGCTTTGAATTGCGTAGAAAATTGCATAAGCTTTTTCGAATAATTTTTTAAATATTTTAATTATTTTATAATAAAATTTGAATTAAGCTAATTTTTGCTTTATATTTTCGAATATCATTTAACCATTGTTTTTAAATAAATTGAAGCTTTATCTTCATAATAAATGATAAAGCAACTGCCTGGTCTATTTGTCAAGATCAATATTAGTCAAAAAAATAAAATGATAAAAATCTTTTATTCATAAATAATAAAAAAAAAATTCTTTATTCATTAAAATATGAATTTTTAATTAGTTAAGAAAAGAACTTTTTCTTGATTCTTGATATCACTTTTCCAAGGATTAATAAAAATGAGATCATTTTTTTTCTTATTCAAATAAAATTTTAGATGCCATAATTTTATATGATGATCAAATCTTCCAATAGCTCCCAATTTCAGTTCATCTACTATGAAACAAATCATACCTTACTAGATGTCATCAGTATTATTGATTTTTTTATCATATTTTTCGGAACTGTAGGTAATTTAACATGTTTTTATTTGCTTAGTCGAAAACGAATCCGAATAGTGTCGAGTATGCGCTATCTATCCGCATTAGCCATAATAGATACAGTCTCTTTGTATGGGTGGTTTCTTAGTTCCGTATACAGGCAGCTTAATGACGAGTCTCACGTAAAAAGACTAGAAAACTTTTCTCCATTCTGCTGTAAAGCGATAGCCTACATGTCATTTACCAGTCTTCAGCTGAGCTCATTCTTGCTTTGTGTGATAACCATAGATCGACTTTTGATAATCATTTCACCATTCTGGCGCTCTAAGTGTACACACATTAAACTAGCCAACTGCATCATTGCCGGCTCAATAATATTTTTTTTATTATTAAATATAACAATTCCAATCAATCTCGGTAATAATGGTTTAATAAATGTTAAAATTTTTAAAGAAAAAGATGACCAAGAATATTCTGATTTATATGAATTTGAAAATCTAATTAAAGAGAATAAAATAAAACATAAAAACACTGATAGCAGCATTGTTACAATGTGGCAATGCTATGATGATGATGATAAACTTCTTAAAATGTGGAATATATTGCATTTGTGCTTATACAGCCTGGTTCCTTTCCCCATACTAGCCGTTCTCAATTCAATAGTGATTCATTTGACAAGAGACGCAGCCCGACATGCCAGCGAATATAATATACAAAAAGCTAAATTCGGACAAAAATTTGTCACTAGATTGCTCATGTTTTTGACTATTTCTTTCATATGCACAACTTTGCCGAGCACCATTGCTTATGCATTTTGGCACCATGAAATAGTAGAACAAAACTATGGCCGAGTTTTGCTGAATTTTCTCAATACAATTCAATTTTCTCGACATGGTTTCAACTGGATTATTTATTTGTATTCTTCTTCGTTTATGAGAATCGAGTTTAAGAGATGTATATCTTGTGCTAGTCTTGAGTACGACTTGGCCGAAGAAGCTCTTGCAAGGCGGCCAACTGTTGCCTTAGAGATTATGCGTCAAATGGAAAACAATCAAAATAGACTTTCGTCAACTGAATATGATCAATTAGATCTTTATTTTTTGTACTGTATGTACGAAAAAGAAAAACAAAGGGATATTAATAAAAATAATGATGAAGCTAACTTAGAGTTGACAAAAATTGACAATAATATAATTAATTGATTAAAAATTATATATATTTTTTTTATTTTAATAAAAATGTTTTGTGTGTTTAGTTATATCATTTTTAAAATATGGTCACTGTAAAAGTTTAGATAAAAAAATAATTAAATCATCATACACTATCAATGTATCTTTTCCTTTATTTGACGAAAATTTTTTTTACTGTAGGCGATGACATTATGAATTCTTGAAAAAAAGCTTCAACTTCTAGAAATTATGTAAATAAATTTCAAAGTCAAATTTTGGATGATACAAACCTATTTTATCAAAAGATACATCTCGCAGAGTTAGTTTTATGCCGAAACAACAAATTATCTCTATTTGAAATTTTTGTTTTTTAATTAAAAATATAATCAAATTGAAAAATATAAAATTATCTCAACTCATTTTAAAAATATTTTTTAAAAAAATGTATCACTTTCGTAATCAAACGAGTACAACATATAAATTAATTTTAATATTCAAATTATTATAAATAATAAAATTATCTGATATTTTATTTAGATGAATTTGAAAAAAAAATACAAACAGTGTTTCATATTTAAAGTAATTTAAAAAAAGTCTCTAGAAAATGGTTTAGTGAGATTCCATTACAAATTGTTCAAAAATATTTTCTTTTTTAGTGAATTAAAATTAACTAAAATAAAATAAATTTTAAAAAAATATCGAAGCATATTTTGATGCACCTTTTGTTTATCTGAAATAAAAATACTATTTTTTTAAAAAGTCAAATCAATAATCACTTTAAATATTAGTAATATTTTATCTTTTTTCTTTGTTTTTACATTAGAAATTTTTTAAAATATTTTTTTAGTTAATTTTAATTTATTCAAAACATATTAATCTATCATATTTCCTATTGAACACCTCATCACTAATCTCATCAATAATGATATAGGCCAACTTATTATTACTTTATGTGGGATTTTTTCTTACTTTTATAAATAAATTATTTTGGTCCCATCTGACATCTGATTTCGTTTGTAAACCTTATTTTATAATTTTTTTCATAGGTCACGGACACTGAGTCGAAAGTTCTAAATCGATGTTTTATTTATGAAATTAACACTTATTGCATGATTTTTAAATTTAAATATTTTGAAATCCATTTAAGTTTATTTATTAATTTTTAATTAGAGATTAATGATGTCTGTCTAAACTTTTGTGCAGATATTTTTGATTTACGTTTTTGTAGTCTTTATTTAAATTCAATTTTTTAGCTGAGTGTAAAATCAAATTATCATTTATTTTATACCAATTTGAAGAAGTGAATTAGTTTAATTAAAAATCGATTTTTATTTAATAAATTGTTTAAAAAAAAATTTACTTTATTATTTTTTACTAAATAAAAATATGAAAAAAAAATAGTGGATCAAAATTTTTGTACAATATTGTACAACTAAAATTTATTAATGTTATTTTTTTCGTCAGTTAATTTTCCCTTAACACTAAAAAATTGTTTGTTTATCTTTGTAGCAGTGTTATTTATATTTAAATATTAATCGCCTGGTTTATTATCAGTTTGATTGCTGATTTACCACTTTCTCTTTTATCATTTGGAGTTATTTCTTTTGTCATTTATTTCCATTATATTTTCAAAATTAATGAAAAATAATTTAAAATAAGATTTTTTTTTTAATTTTGAAAACAAGCCAAATATGGTATTGTGAATTTCTAGAACAAAAAGAACAAAAATTCTCCCTTTATTGATAAATAAAAATTAAAAAAAATAAAATAATTAAAAAAAAATACTGCAACTTTGTGCAACAAAGTTTATTGCGTCTTTTTTGCCTAAACTAAAAACTTTATTTTCTTTTTTTTTTGGTAAACCAAATCAATAATCAATTTAAATCTAATTGATGTTTTAATTTTTGTCTTTTATTTACAGAAGAAAAAATATTTTAGGTAAAAAAGATGCAACAAACTTTGTTGCACAAAGTTGCATTATTTTTTTTCAATTATTTTATTTTTTTAAATTTTTATTTATCAATAAAAGGAGAATTTTTGTTCTTTTTGTTCTAGAAATTCACAATACCCCAAATATATGCTACTTTAGTTTGGTCTAAATGATATTTTCGAATTCTAAACGATGAATCATGCTTATTTGATTTAAATAAATAGTTAAAAATTTTTATCGTCAAGCTAATTAGCAACCAGGCTCTGATATAAATTTTAAAAAATCATTAAGCATATCTTGATAGAATAAAAATAGAAACTTTTGTTTTCAAATAAAAAACCAAAAACATTAATCAAAATTTTCTAATTAAAAATAAAAATATCAAGTTTTTTTTTCTTAATTGCCAAATAATAAAGAGCTAAATCATTTATTGCATCACTAACTAAATGGTTTCAAAATTTAAATTAATTTTTATCGAAGATTGACAATGGCTTCTGATCAGACCAAAGTTAATAATCAAGTCAGACTCATTTTTTTCTTTGAAATTAATTAAAATTCAATTAATCTTAGAAAATAAACAAAAAATAAAAACCGAGCAACCTTTTCAAATAAAAGATATTTTCAGATTTAAATCGTGACAATAAAGGTTCAAATAAAACACATAGTTAATTCAGAATATAAATTCTAAATGACAAATATTTTATTTTTGAAATTATATTTAGCGAAAAAACGCGCTTATAAAATCTAGTCATAAAATAAATTCATTCATTTTTCTAGTCGATTTGATGCGCTTAAATTGTTTTAATTAATAAAAAATTTATAAAAAAAATATTTATTTTCAAAAAAATAGATCATTTAAAATGCTAGATAACAAGTTAAAATACAAATCAGTCTATTTGCGCCACTACAAGTTTCATTTGTTTCAAGCCGACCCGACCAACCAGCTAAATAACAACACAAAAAAAGCTCATCAAAATTGTTTGAAATTTATAAAACAAGGTGAAACAGAGGCAATTAAGTAAAAATTTTAATGCTTTTTCAAGATAATAATCTTAGCTGAATTAGATTCTCTTTAAATTAAGAGTTAATTGAAAAAAAGCATTTAAAAAATAAATAAATTGCATTTAAGAGATGCTTCGATACTTAATACTCAAATATAAAATTGCACATATATATTTTTTTTTTTTGTTAAAGCTCTTTAATAAATAATCTTTTGTTTAAAAAATAAAGAAAATCTAAGGAAAAATTTTCGACTGTAAATCCAGCTAGATTGAGAAAAACTTGCGAACAAATTCGAACAAATGAAATTCGTAAGAGCAATTCAGCAATGAACTTGGATAAATTATTCAGAAGAGATAATGCCAAGAGGAGTGCCATTGCAAAGCAAAACACTTCGCATATGACTAGCTGTACGCAGAATTCTTATTTGGACGCGTTTCGTATTTACAGGAAACAGAAATTCTTAGAGGAGTATATGAGAGTAAACGGTGATGCTGCCTCACAGATCATACCAAATTTTTTGTACCTAGGCGGACACAATTCGATAAAAAACGCCGCTGAATTGAGCGCCAACGGCTTTACACATGTGCTCAATATGGCAAAGGAATTGAGTTTAAATACGCAAGAATATTCGGATAGAAATATAAAAATTTTGCAAATGGGCGCCAAAGACTTCGAGACCTATAACATAAGACCTGACTTTGACCTAGCGTTTATGTTTATCGATGATTGTTTAAGATCTGGGGGAAAAATTGTCGTTAACTGTGCTCGTGGAATATCGCGCTCGGCAACCATTGTAATTGCATATCTAATGTTCCGCTACAATCTAAGGTTGAACCAGGCCTACAGCATGGTCTCTAATCTGCGGCCACAAGTGCGTCCTAACACTGGATTTAGAAATACACTTGGCTTTTACGATTTCGAACTCGAATACGCCAGAGCCTATCGTCTAAACCAGATCAAAAAAATGAACTTAAAAACAAACAACCCGATCTACCAGGCACAAGCTGTTTACTCACAAAATTATTAAAAATTAACTGTTTATTTTTTAAAAATAAAAAAATTATAAAAATTATTTTATTAAATAAGACTTAGATAATTGAAAAAAAAATTTCTAATCTGATTTTTATTTATTATTCTATCTTGACAAATAAAACACATTTAATAACTAGATTAATTAAATTTATCTCATTTTAAAAAAGTTTATTTTGATTTTACCCTTCAGTCTAAATGATTTTAATAGAATTTTCTAACTTGAAGCAAGCAAACAAATGTTCAAGCATCTTATTTATTTTTAATTAAAATGTAATTTATTCTTATTTTGTACTATTAAAATTAAATGATGGATCATATGACAAAAGCTCAAATAAATTGTCAGAGAAAAAGTAGAATGTAAAAAAATTTTACACTTGTACAATTTAAATTTTACAATTTTTCTAGTATTTTCTTCTTCTTCTCTTCTATCTTCTACTCCCAGTGGAGCATAAAGCGTCCACACGTCCCCTCCATTCTACCCTATCCTTTGCGACAATTTCTGCTTGTCCCCATGTGAGTTTCATCTCTCT
>VANL01001625.1:0-11779 GCA_006352455.1 Brachionus sp. 'Tiscar' | reverse complement strand
GCGGCGCTAGGTTGCTTAAGCAGCGCTTGAGCACATGCTCTACAGATGCGCTAGGTTGCTTAAGCAGCGCTTGAGCAAGTGCTCTAGAGCTGCTTAATCACACTAGCGCAAGTGTTCAAGCAATGCTCTAGAGCTGCTTGCGCAGTGCTCAAAAAACTGTCAACTTATTTCAGAAACGTATTGTATATTGAAACCTAATCGCCAAGTGTCGGACCACTTTTAAAGTTTGTCAAGAATTTTTATGATAAAAATAATTTTGTGCCATTTTTTATTCTACATCCATTGAACGGTCTTCCTTTTAAATGCGTTTGTAGATATTTAATTTCATTTTTCTCAATATTAAAAGAAAATTTTTTATTAAGTAGAAATTACAACGAGACAGGCCACTTTCTTCTTTAATTGATCTCATATGTTCATCTAAAAAATTTATTTAAAAACTTTGGATCAATTAACATTTAAAATTTATTTGAAATTATATAATTTAATTAAATTAAAAAGACTATTTTTTACATTGGACAATAAAAAAAAAATTCTAAAATTTAAAAAAACTCTTAATTTTTTTGCCAATTTTGATACAATTTATCTCGATATATTTGTTGAACAAAATAGCCATCAAATAGGTCTGAAACAGAACAATGATTGTAAAGTCTAGCTGCATTTCGAATTCTCCATAATACTGAGTGATCTGAATAAATATTGGATGTAATAGATAAATTCCATAGCTGTATTTGCCACAATTTTTCAAAAAAGAATTAGAAAAAAATTTTTTCAAAAAACAATTTTGATCAGACAAAGCCACTAGAACAATCAAAGTGGACCATATTTTACCACATGTGTAAAATTCGCTAATTAAATGACCATTTTTATATCTAACACCAATCAAACAAATAAACAAACTTGCATAATTGATTAAAAGCTGAGTATTTCTATGCTTCAAAAAATTAGCCAAACTCTCGCTATTTTGTATGACTATCAACCCGACTGCTGCCACCGAACCATACAAAAATACTGCATATCTAGTCAGTAAAATGTATCGTTTTTTAATGTCCAAATCAGAGCTGTCAAATGAAAAAAAATTAAATTTTTCATCCAAAACGAGCCACATGGATGTGATGAAAAAAAAAATAATTTTCTTCTCGCCGAGTTTGTGGCAGATTAGACAAATAATAGGAATAATGAAGTAGAATTTAACTTCAGGAGCTATTGTCCAAAGATGGCTAGAACCGTCAGTGTTCAACGAGACCAGACTTATCCATGACGAGTAGTGTAAATGTTCATGGTAATTGATGTGACCTCCAATGACCCTAGGACCCAATTTGACTGCAGTTACGTACAAAAAAAATGGCACATAGACTCGAAAAAATCTTCTTAGAAAATAATTTAAAATTGAATTTTGGATTGATTTTTTTTGCTTGAGTTCATTTAAAAGTCGATATGTGAGCAAAAAAGAGCTGAGTACAAAAAAGCCGTACACTCCAACAGACTGGCTTATGGTATTCAAAAAATTGACTAATTCACTTTTTGCTGAATAGTGTATTGTGTGAGCACTGGCGACTATTAACGCCAATAGACCTCGATAGCCGTCTAAATACTCGAAATAGTCCATATTTTTAAAATAAAGTTTCTATTTATCTCAATTAAAAATTGACCCTTTTTTTTTCTAATATTTTAGAAGCATAATTATTTTCATTTCTAACATGATATGTCAAATAAATATTTTTTTTTTGTTATCTTTAAATTTACAATTTAAAATTTAGGATAATAAAAAATTTTTTTCCCTAATCAATAATTTATTTTTAGTCTCAAAAGGAAACCTTTTTTTTTTTCTAAGTAAAGATTTAATTTTTACCACATTATTTTTTGAAAAAGAATTTTTTTAAAAATAAATAAAGCTGATCTTAAAAATGTTGTATTTGTTTTTATAAAAAAGGGCCATTAATTAACAGAATACCGCAAAATTTTAATTCTTCCTCCCAAATATTAAATTCCTCAATTATTAAGATTATACATAAAAAAGATAATTAACACCAAATTAGATAAAAACAAGTCCAAAAAATTGTCACAGTTGTTGTTTTTATTACAAAAAGTTGTTTTTATTTTTTCTAGGTATTATAATAATATTGGGGGAAAAATTTTTGGTATTCGAACTAAATTTCTCAAAAAAAATCACCTAAGTTTAATAAAAAAATCTTGTACAGTAATGCATGCATTAAAACTTGAAATTCGGGTGTAATTTGCATGCATAAGACTAATTCAACCCCATGTTAAAATAGACTAGCTATATATGTGTGCATTAGAACTTAAATTTTCGAGTTCAAGTGCATTTTTAAAACTCAAGAATCAAAAATAAACGCCCAATTAATACTTAAATATTAAAATTAATTTAAAAAAAAAAAAGCTAAAAATTAAGTTTTAAGTTTAGATGGGGCGTTAAAAGACAGGTAGTTCATTTGAAAAACTAATTTCCTGATTTTTAGTTATTTTTAGTGCAGCACTAAAATAAAAAGCAACACCTTTAACAAACTGAAAAGATCCATGTATATTCTATTTTATTTATTTATTTCTTCAAATGTCTTTAAAATACAAATAAAAGAATAAGTATAAAAAAAGTTTATTATTATTATTATTATTATTATATTGGGTTTGGCTTATTTCATCCAAGTTTTTATAGAAGTTAATGTACTTCTTTATAGACAGCATTTTAGAAATAAAATAAAATCAAATTAATAAATTTAAGATTAAAAAGTTTGAAATGAGATAGGTTTTAACAAAAAAACTAAACAAAAAAAAAGGACAAAAAATTAGAAAGTTTCTAAATAAATATATAAGAGAAATGTTGTTTTTTTTTTTTTTTTGGGGGTGGGATGTGGAAGATGACGACAATTAGGACTGCAACTCTCTAAGTAGCTTCCTGACCAAAAATCTTTGTATACCTTAAAATGTTAGGTTATAGCGAGTCATTAATTGAGTAGTTCCCTTTGCCGGTGTATGGTTTGAATTAGTTTATTAGATTGTTTGTGCCTTTTATTTTATTGATGTGGGCATTAAATATGTAGTTAAAGAGTAGTGTTTTGATTTTTGTGTTAAGTGGTTGGGTGTTAGCTAAAGTGTGGACTAATATGTTGGACGTTTTTTGTGACACTGAGTATTCTTTTAAGTGTTTTGTTTTGAATAATTTGTAATTTATCTCTTATTGATTTGGAAGCAACAGTGAACGGGAGCATACTGTATTGGATTTTGGAGAGGATGAATGCTTTGTAGATGGTTATAAGGTATTCGGGGTTGATATTGTAATTTTTACTGCTCAGGAGACGAATAAGGTGAAGTTTCTTGGCTAAGGATTTGTGCATATCTTGGAAACGCTTATCGAATGAGAGATGTTTGTCTAAGGTGATGCCAAGTAATCGATTAAAATTTTTTGTTTACAGACAAAATTTCGAGAAAAATAACCATCTTATCAATTTTGAGTAGAATCATAAAAATAGGCATTTATTGATTCAACAGATTCAAATGAAAGGAGTGCATATACCAAAGCTATCGATCCATATTTTCCTGAATACAGTCAACATTTTCATTTAGAGAAGATTAAGCCTAATTTTCTTTTTTTGACAAAAATTAAGTTTTCGTTTCTAAAATCTACAAGATAAAGTAATTTACAATTTTACATACAAACAATCAAGTAATGTTCTTCAAGGAGACCGGTAATCTACAAGATTGAAGTTGAACTTAAGATGAAAATTTCGTAATTGGTCGACTTTCTTTATCAAACTGAGATTTTAACAAAAATTACAAACGTGATTTTTTTAAAATCCATACATGGATTAAATTATCATCATAATATTAAATAAATTAATTTTTTTTATCTAAATTTTTTTATATATTGAATTTTACAAATATTAGAATGCAATAGAAACAAAAATAAAAGCACTAATTTGAAAATTTTTTTTTCTCTTCAATTTGATGTATCACACTCGGCATAATATAATAAAATTATCTTTTAAAAATTTAAAAATCAAAAAACTTTCTCTAAAAATTAGAAAATAAAAGCAAAACGAAATAGCCAAGTTGTTAGGTGTATCTCGAAAATGTGTCTCTTCAACAAAGAAATGATATGAAGAGAATGGTTCTGTCTCTGATCGAAGCCGTTCTGGTAGACCCTGGAAACTAACTTTTAGCCAATGATTTTAATTCTAAGAATTCAAGACTCAAGGGGCTAGGATAAGTAAGTAAACTATAATAAAATATCTCCAAAAAAAATGCTTAGAGTCTCATACAGCGGTCAAAAAACTGTTTCTTAAAATTAAAAATTCTGAAACAAACTGTATTTAATTCGAGTTCTTTACCAAAGCTGGTTTTCGAAAAAATTATGAGAAAACATATGGAATGAAAATAAAAATTGGTAATTCACATATTCCTCTTGAGCCAAATGCAACATTCCTTCCATTTGGTATCAAATTAGATCCCAAAATCAACTACAAAGAACATCTGAAAATTATCAATTCAAAACAAATTTCCAAAATAAACCTAATCAGAAAAATTAAAAGTTTTAAATGGAGATCCTCTTTTAGAATCAACAGAATTCTATATATGTCTCTCATAAGATCAACATTCGACTACTGTTTTATAATTCTACAATCAGGCACTCAGAAGATAAAAGACGAAATGCAAAAAATGCAAAATCGAGTCTTGACAATCATCAAGTATTTTCCCTTAAAGACAAGTATCAAAAATATCCACAAAAAGCTAAGAATTGACTTGATCGATAACCGAGCAAACAAGCTTTTTTCAAAATTAATCACCATCAGACAAAGCCACGAATTAATAGCTCCCGAATTTCAGGACTTTATGCTTCAGGGCTCTGACAGAAACAATTTAAAATACCAAAAACCCTTTGATTCAATCATAAACACATCAATTTCTTAGCAGAAATTTAATTCTACTTTGTATATATTATATAAATATTAATTTTTCTACTCTAATTGTACACATATAATTTGTACATATTTTATTTTAATCATAATTCAACCATGTGGGCTGAAAAGAAGGCTTGGCCATTCGGAACTGCCATGGAAAGACTTTTCCTAAATTATTTTTTAAATAAATAAAATAATTCAAGTTCTATTATTATTGTCTCAACGATTGAGGTATTTATTATTTTCTAGTCATAATTTTCCATTAATAAATGCTAGTTTTTCTTTTATTATTTTCAGATTCCATTTTTACAAATAAAAGTTTATCACATCAATTTGTCTTTTTTCTCATTTGGTCTTTCAACTCAACCAAAGATAAGTAACCAATCCAAAGATCTAAGAAATTATTCTGAACTGAATAGAATTCTTAATGGCAATCCTTAGGAAACATTTTTTAAGCTTGTGTCAAGAGTAAAGTGACTTTATCTTGGTCAATGTATGCTTTCCTCTAAGGAAAATGGACAACAAAAAGTGCTTTGGATTTTTTTGAACAAAAAGCAAGGCTCTGACTAAACTTTAATTAGCTGAGATGACTAAAATTAATGAAATTAAAAAATCAAGTACTAAATTTAAATTTGAAAATTAAAATAAAATGATTCTGACATTGTGTGTGTCAGTCACATTTAGAAAAACGAAAACTAGTTTGATTGCGTAATTTAGATAGTGAGGGAGTTTGGTTTGAGAGTTGCCTCGGCGACGTTTCAACTATTATTTCAACATGAGACTAAACAAAAAAATTGCCAAATAAAAATTATGGTTGCCAATTATGTATCCAAAATTTGAATATGATTTATAGCTAAATGCATGCTTGATTTATTTGTGTGCACAGGTTTAAATCAAGAAAAAATACTCAATAAGAATAGACTATTTTTTTTTTCAAATACAGACATCTGCTCTTGAGCTTTAAAGATCATCTTTATATAGCAAAATATGGTAAGTAATACTTTTTTTACTATTGCTCTCAAAAATCTACTTGTTTTATTCGTAGATTGTTTATTTAAGAATGAAACCATTGATCAAATTATTTTATTTCATCTATTTTTTTTGTTGAAAATTTTTACTCATAAAATCTTAAAAAAATATGTTAAAAATTAAAAAAAAAATTCTATTTTTCTAGTCGAGCCAAATTCTGATTATTCTTTATATTCCCTGTTAACAAATAATCATTAAAATTTAATAACAAAGTCACATATGATAGCAAATCAATTTAGATTTAAGAAAAATTGTACGTTACAAGTACGCTAATTATTTATATATTTATTGTCTTTACTGAGCTTATGCTCCTTCAGATTAAAATAAATAAATTTTTAGATAAAACAAAATAGGTTAAAATAGAAGAAAATTAAAATTAGATGTATTGAAAAATATCGTCTGCTTGGATGACTTAGACGCAAACCTCTCGGTTATACCAGCTAGAGGACAAAAATCATCTGTAAGACAGACGGAAAGAAAAGGTTTAAGATTAACTTTGTTTATGTAACTAGATTTCAATGCATCTAGCTACCATAGATGTCTTCCTAGTAAGACGTCTCCGCAAGCATGCTTGCCGTAGCTTATTATTATTATTATTAATTAGCACTATGTAATCACAGTAGTAAATAATGGAAAGATTATTGCTTCTTATTTTCGCTTCTATATTTAGAGTTTGACATTATTCAAGTTAATCAGTAATAAAATAATCATGTAAATAAGACGACAGATAATTCCTACTTGATTTATACCTTGAGTTGTCTAATAAACAGCAGCCCTATTATTACCTAACTTCATTATAATCATTGGCTTATACACACAGTAAGACACTATAATTTATAGAAAAATGATCCTATTCTGTTTCGATTACATCTTAGCACTCCAATTACATTTTAAATTTTTTTTTATATTTTTTCACTGCAGATAATTTTAGAATAAGTTAGCTCAAATAATAAATAATTAACTTGCAATAAACAGAAATCATAATTTGTAACTTTAAATATTTATGTTAGTTACAGACTTGGGCAAAAAAAAAAAGGCAGCTGATTAATGTTTTTTAATTGTTAATGATCATACATATGTACTTGAAAAAAAAAACAAGTGTTAAATGTGAGTGTAATTGTTACTCTAACATTCGAAAATTATAACTTGGTAAAATTAAGTATTACACTTTGATCTTACACTTGAAAACTTGAATTTGTCTAGTGTTACACTTGTTTTTTGACTTGTTTACTTAAGTTAATCAAGTGTTAAAGTTGAAAACAAGATTAGTTTAGTTAAAATAAATAATAATTTTTAAACTAATAAATTAGTTTATTAAATATAAATGAAAAATTTATAAAAATTTTCAATTTATAAAAAATGATTATAATTTTTTTTATTAATAAATGAGAGAAGTTTATAATATTTTTCAAAAAATCATATTTATTATTTGAAATTTAGACAAAAAATTTTAAATAAAATCTATTAAATTGGATCAATATTTACTTTTAAAAGAGTTTTAGAAACAAAATTTTTGGTATTTAAGTTCTGATTTCTCTGCTCCAAAATTTCAGGTCAAGTCATATGAATTTTTCCTCTAAAATAAAATCTTTTTTACCTAAAATAAAAAAAAATATATTTTTTGGTAGCAGCTAATTATATTCTTTCGTATCTAATTTTAATTATAAAAAAAGATAAATAATTTCAGGAAAAAAGATATTTATTTTAATTAGCATATATTTTTTTTTTTTTTTTTACAGCAAATTAAATCACCCGAAAAAAAAAAATAATAAAAAAATCACAGATATAAAGAAAAAATATTGGGACATTTTTGTAATGATTTCACAACTAAATTTAGTTAATTTTACGTCTTTTTCTTGTGGTTGGATTTGATTGAACAATTTCGGCTTCAGTATTTTGAACATTTAATGACTTTGGGGGACGTCCTCTTCTGCGTTTTTGAGCTAAAGGTTGAACTGATATGCTTGAAGCTACTTGATCTGAATTACTAAGAGGCACCGGTATTGAATTTTCAACAGCTTCTTCAAGTTTATTGATACGATAAATAGACTGCGAAATCGTCGTAAAGGAATCCTCTACCTCTTTTTTTTGAGTTAGTAAAACCTTTGTTTAAACTTGTATCACTATTGGTATAGTCGTTATTTGCATCGATTGGTCTTGGATTATCAAGAATTGACGCTGAGGATTCAGAAGTCATGATAATTTTTGAATAGTTTTTTGATTAAAATGAATTTAGATAAATTATATAAGTTTAAGTAAAGAATAATAATTATTTATTTGTATTTCTGTATCGAGCTTAAGCTCCCTTAAATTTAAAAAAACAAAAATAAAATAAAAAATCAAAATAAAGTTAAATAGAATAAAATAAAAGTAAAAATAATATAAGTTAAAAAATAGGAAAATATTAAAATTAAAAATAAATAAAGAAATATTAAGAAATGATAAAGATAGAGAGTTACAGAATACATTTTTTAAACATTTGATGGTTCAGGAAAAAAAGAAGAAATAGTAAGGTAGCAATTACACAATGGAGTTAGGTACTCGATATTTCTTGATTCGAAACCTTTGCTATATTCTTCCACCAGTCTAACAACCAGTGGAACAGGGTGGCTCAGCCCTATCCTAACATATCTCTCACAAGAATAAGTTTTCTCAAAGGCATAAATAACTCAATTAAAAGTTTTTAATTAATTATAAATATTGTCAGTTATAATTAACTAATTAAGTTTCAATTAATGTACACGTTTTTTTTTATTTCAAACATTTGCTTGAAAATAAATGTTATCTTTTAACTGACTACATTTATCTAAGAATAAATTTATCTGCTAATCAATTAATTTTGCTACCAAAAAAAGCATAATTTTCTACAATATTTTTATCTACTAAAAATTAGATACTATAAAATAAAATTAGCTGCTACCGAAAAACTAAGCCAAATAAAAATCTAATTTTTTTTGGTCAACAAAATCAATAATCAATTTAAATCTAATTGATATTTTATTTTTGTCTTTTATTTAAATCAGAAAAATTATTTTAGTTTAAAAAAAGGTTAAAAAAATTTTTTTACACAATGTTGCAGTATTTTTTTAAAAATGTCTTATTTAGTAAATTTTGATTTATCAAAAAAGGAAGAATTTTGAATGTTATTTTTGTTTTTAAAATTCACAATACTAATTTATCAAAATAGGAAATTTTTTTATTATATAATTTTTTGTTAAAATACATTAAACGAACCACATTAAAGATGAACCACAAAACACAAAAAAATAATTTAATTTTTAAAAAGAAACTAAACTTGTTCTATCTCACCAAAAGGTTTAATGTCAAATTTGAAAATGCTTGCAATATTAACTTGAAATTATTTTTTTATTTGAGACTGAAAAAAATATTTGAAACATCGTACTTTTTCTATGTTATTTCAACATTGGATACATTTTTTAATTCAAACACAAAAAATTAAACCAACTATTAATTAATATGTTATTGTTAATTAACCCCATTTTCAGTACTTTTGTTTTCTAAATCATATTTTTTGTTTTTACATATATATATTGGCAAATTGAAGTTTATGATCAAATTAAAATGATCATGCTCAATATTTTTCATTTAAAAAATGTAAACTTAGTATTTTATAACTGCACACTTCTGCAAAAAATTATGCACAACACTCAGATATGGTTTGACATAGTTTGCTACACATGAAAATATTTCTCTGCATTAAATTTTATCATTTCAAACACTCTTAAAAATTTTTTAAAAGATAAAATTTGAGCATGAGCATATAAATTTTGATCAGAAACTTCAATTTGCCTATATATTAAAAAAAAATTAAAATAAATGCACAAAGTTTTATTTAATTTTTTTAATTTTATTTAATATTTCTAAGAGTGAAGAAGAAAAGTGCAATGTGATACTTATAAGCCATGATTTATTGTCAAGCAAAAAGTTGATTGATTTTTTGTATCAAAAAAATGAAAGCAGCCCGGTACAAGAGACTAAATTGTATGAGTGCGTGTTCAAACGTGAAATCAACATTGAAACAACCAATCTATTCAGCATAAGTCTGTCAGACTTGAATGAAAAAAATTTCTTTGACATGTTCATTAGACTGCTAGAGAACGAGCTCTTAAATCGCATAGACTATTTTATCCTATATGAAAAATTAGATGAATTTTTGCTACATCAAACAAACAATATTTACAAACTGCTCTTGAAATATTTTGATTTAAAATTCAATTATATCATGTTTGGAATAGATGAGGAAATATTCCATGAAAAGAGCATAATAGATCAGTTTATAAGTGCCAAAAAAGATCAATTGAAAAATTACCTCGAACAAGAGGCTTTTTATGGCAGAGTTGAAATAACAAAAGAGAAAAATTTGTGTCTTGACTCGAACAGCTTGTTTGAAGTTGAATCAATACTGACACAGAGCAACCCACGCTACTACTATTTAAAGTCAACTGTTGAACAAGTCAACCGGGATCATTTTTGGTTGAACAAAATCGATTTAGATTTTGGTATGGATTTTGACTTGGATCTAAATGAGTGTGCTCTATTTTGTGATTGTTCAAAAAAAAACAAATTCAGTCGACAAGTAATTGAGAAAAAAAATTGGAATTTTTTGTCTGATATAGAAGAGCGTGGCTATTATGCTGTTACTTTTTACAAACAAGTAAACGACAAGACCATAGTGGTCATATCGCATCGTGGCACCAAGCTAAACAAATTATCAAACATTTTGTATGATTTAGAAATTGTTTTGCAAATAGAGCCCGAAGTGCTCAGAAAAGCGATCAGCTATGAAAACAAAGTGTTTGACGAGCTTGATCCCAAAATAAATTCAGTCATATTGATACACATTGGCTTTTCGCTAGGTGGATACTTGGCTGCTAGCTGTGCTTGTCGCGATTTTAGAAGAAAATATGTGACTAAATACGCGATTACATTTGATGCACCTGGTATCCTATTTGAGTCGGATAAAAAAGTCAAAAACTCAGAGAACATTGTTAATTATTTTGTAATGCCCAATTTGGTCAACACTTGTAATCATCATGCTGGAAAAATGTATCAAATTGACACAAATTTAAAACAACCAGATGAAAATGTAAAAATATGCTTGAGTGCTTTGAATAATCTGCCAAAAGAGCTAATGCTTTTGTCTATGACACATGATTTAGACTTTTTTATTAGACTAACAGCTCATTACAATATTCTTAGAAAAGTCAAGTCGTGGCCCGTTGCTGCAAACAAAATATATCCTCAAAAAGTTAGCCACAAGAGATCGAATCTAGTTCTCTATGAATAGTTTACTTTGCCGCCAATCAAGCCGGTGTTATCTAAATTTGTTAATTGATATTTTTTCTGAATAAACCATTTATTTATTTGTTTGTTCATTTATTTCAATGAACGCCTTATGGGCGCTGTAAAAAAAATTTTAAAAATTAAATAATTAAGACTAAGTTTAAGTGTTTTCTAAAAGAGAAAAAAATATTTTTTTAAGTTTTTTTTTTAATTTCACTAATTATTATTCATTTTGTGATACAATTTTTTTGTTGTTTTTTTTTTTGAAAGACACACGTTAAATAGACAATTTAGGAATTACTTGAAAGAATATACTTGTGTCCATATGAAAATTTTAACATGTAAATTTGTACATTTCTAATTTTTAATTTATTTTAATTGTATGCAGGATGTTCAAAGTTTTTCATGGGTATAAGATTAATTGGATTAAGGTTTTTGTTGTACATGCTAATACATCCAATTAAAAGAAAATTTAAAGACAATCCTTGAAAAGAAATACAACTAGAAAGCTTAATTGATTAATTGATTGAAAT
>VANL01001624.1:0-11785 GCA_006352455.1 Brachionus sp. 'Tiscar' | reverse complement strand
GGTGCTCCAATCGATAACAAAGGAAACATGGATTATGCAGCATTCACTAGAATAATCAAAAGAGGCAAACAAGACGACGAATAAATCCAAGATGAGATTTTTAATAGATGATTTCAATTTTGATAAAAATTGTTTTAAAGCAAAAATTATATTTAATTTATTCACTTTGTTTTATCAATGATATTTTAATGTCAATAAACAAATTTTGTTCATCTTGATTCATAAATTTTATTTATACAATTTTAAAACATATTATTAACTTATTTTATAACCTGTAATATTATGATCTGATGATTTAGCAAAAATGTTTTTCCAAAATACCTTAAGATAAGCGTTCAAATGATGTCAATATATTTTTATTTTAATATATATTTGATTTATATCAAATTTTTCTCGATCAAAAAATTTCGTAAAAATATTTTTGTTTTTTCAATTATATTTATGAAATTTTTTCAGAAATTTAAGAAGCTATTTTGCGTTTATTTTTGAATTGAAGAAATTTTTTCATATTCTTATTTTGCTCCTTTGAAATTATTCTTAACTGATTGACATAAAAAAAATTAAACCTACAAATAAAAGGCTTAAATCTAATATTTAAACTCAGATGCTTATCAAAAATCCATCATTTACTATTAAAATTAGTAAACAATTAATAATTCCTAGCCTGTTCGATTATTACTTAAAATAGATTGATTAAACCAAAATTTTATTTTTTATTCTTTTTTATTAAAAATTTCCAAAAGTTTACTCTACTTTTTGAAATTACTTAAAAGTTTTTTAATTTTAACTTGATCCTTTATTTTTTTTGTTATCAAAGCAAACGAGGTTTATTTAGGATAAATTTATAATAAAGTTTCAAATATGTAATCGATTTTAGGTAAAAATTTAATTTTGCAATTTTATGAAACTTAACCATTTTTATTTTACATCTTAAAGTTTAATATCCAACTATTTCTAGTTATTTGAAAAATAAATTATTTAATTTTTTTCTAAATCATAAGTTAAATTTTTTTAGTTATTCTAAAAAATTTGATGTTTGATGTATTAAATGAATAGAAAATAAGAGGATCTGTTTTTTTCATCAGCTTTTTAATTATAAAATTTTAAATTGACCAATTATTCTAAATTTCTTAGCTTCAAAATATTTTTTTGAATAAAAAAAATCTAAAATAAGATTATCAAGACAAAATTAAGGTTCGATTAATTTAATTTAGCAAAAATTTATTTAACATTAATTTTTTTATAAAAATTTGATTTAAATTTTATTTTAATTTATTAGAATATTTATTTAAATAAATTTTGACTTAAGTGAAATATTAAAATTATTTTCTTGGAAACTTTGCAGGTACTTTGCTTTCTGATCTAAATATAATCAACTGATCGAAATTTATTATAACACTAGATAAGAGCGTTTAGATTAAATCATTTTGCGTAACTTTAGCAAAGATGATAGAGGAATTCAATATTTTTAAATATTGCGCAATTAATTCATTATTATGATCAAAAATGAAATAAAGTTTATTTTTTACATTTTTAATTTTTATTTATCTGATTTTTGTTTTTGAACACTAAAAATAAAGCAAGAAATTTTGAAATTTATTTGAAACTTTTACATTATTCAATTTTGAAACATAATTTAACTCACATTCTTGAATAGAACTGAACAAGCAACATCGATCACTACCATGATTATACTACTACCATCACCACCACCACCACCGCCACAACCAAAATGAAATATTCAACTCGAATTTAAATGTATATCATTGAGAAAAATTTAAAAAAAAAAGAAACGATAAAACATAAAATGAAGTTTCTATAATTACATTCAGTTTAAAAATAATTCCCAATTTTTTTATATGAATGTTAAATATTTGATATAAATAACTCAAATAGGGATCTTCTCTGCACTCAGTAAAGGAATATCGACTCGATAAATTAGTTTCGACTTAGGACTATGTTTACTTGATGGCATAAGTTTTCTCTCTGGTACTCTCCATCTTTAAAATTATTCAAATTAATTGCGCCATTTTAAAGATTAATTTTTCAATTGCAAAAATTCAGTTTTTTCCAGTTTTCATGAGATTTCTTCTCATGAACCTAGAATCCTATCTTTGGCATTTTAAATTAGAGTCTAAATTAAGAGAAATTAAAAAATTAATTTTAATTTAATTGCTAACGAGTCATTTTTTTAAGAATTTGTGTATTTGTTTAAAATATTTATTAAAACATTTTCAAAAAATGAAAATTTAAATTTTATTTTATTTTTTATATACTGATTGCAATGATCATTAATCATTTTATTTTAAATCTTAATTTTTTTTTTCTAGCTACTACTTTTTTGTTTCTAATTTCAAATGCACATTTTTGCAAAAACAATACCAAACACAAGAATTTTAGCCAGCATTTATTAAATGTTTGTTTTTTTATTCGAAACTTTTTTGCGTTTGTTCTGTTCTCGCTGTCTCTGTACAAAATCGTGTTACCATCACAGTCTGGGTTGTCTTTTAAACTTATAGACTTTTTTTAGATTATAATCAAACATACTAGAGTCATAATTCTGTCAATTAATTTCAAATTAATGTTCGTAAACGATGGCAGCTGCAATAGCTTCATCCACTTCTTCTCAAAACCGGTCCATATGTAAATCTAACACCAAATCAACTGCTTTAGATAGAAAAAATCCCATGCATACAAATCCGAACATTCGCCCAGGAAATCAAGTGCCTGATGTGGCTAAATCCACGTTTAGCTGCAACGAAAACAAATCGGCCAGGACTATCGAATCCGACGAATCTCAGAAAACAAGACCTGTATTTAAAAAACACGATCTCGTATGGGCAAAATTGAAAAATCAACCATGGTGGCCATGTCGAATTTTGAATGATTCAAATAAAATTGGTATATTTTTTTCTAAATAGAAAAATGAATAAATTTCTTCTTTCAGGTGAAAATTACGTCTATTTTGTTGAATTGATTGGATGCAACTCTGAGAAAGACTGGGTTTCGGATAAAAACATTTTCGAATATGCTGGAATCGATTCGTTTAAAAGATATGCTCAGGATCAAGTGGACAAAGCGACTAGCAAGTCAGCCAAAGAAGAACTAGCCGAAAGATTTCAACTGAAAATAGCCACGAACAAAAGAGAGGAATGGGATATGGCAATTCGACAGGCTGATTTCATTATAACTCAAAATAACACGAGTCATAGTCAGAGCAGAAGTGAGAAAAGAAAAGTAAAAAATTTAAAAATTTTTTATAATTTATTTTACTATTTTTTTTTACATTAAAAGAGAGATAATTTAAATCAAAATGAAAAAAAAATTGATTCCTCTTCAAAATTGAAATTTAGCAATGTACAAAATAATTTTTCAATATTATCTGTCAAACAAGTAGTCTGATTTTTAAAAAAACCTTTTTTTACTTTTTATTTCGTTTTTAAAGGAAAGCGTAAAAAAACCTAAACAAAATGAAAATGGAAAAAAAATTGATTGTAACAATAACATAATAAACTGTAAATCAGAATCATTAAGTGATGAGGATGATAATATGGACGAGAAGAATTGTGATGAAGACGAAGAAGATAGTCATGCAACAACATTGACCAGTTTGCTAAATGAACAAAAAAATTTGGTAAAAAGGTTGAATAAAAATCGTGGTTTAAAAACTAAACCAGAAATTTGGACTTCGAAAATTCTTAAACCATGTGGCGAAAATGAACTTAAATTAAAAATTAAATTAAAAAATAGACTAAAACATGAAAATTTATCTGATGATGAATTGGACTCCAGTCCAAGACGTAGATCGAATAGCAACTCATCAGCGAGTAGCCGATCTAGCTCTAGCAGCAGTAGCTCAACTAGTAGTTGTAGTTCAAGTGATTCTTCTAGTTGTAGCAGTTCAGACAGCAACGGATTTGAAAATTTACCAGAAATGAAAAAAAATTTTTCACCAACATCTTCAACTTGGTCGAATTCAACCGACTATGAACTAAGCAGCTCGTTTACAAGAAATCTCTCCGACTCTGTAGTCGAAAAAATAAATCTTAAAAAACAAAATGCCAGAAAATCAAGCACTTCATTTTGTCTTTCCTCACCGACACCATCTTTGCCCACACCAACAAAGCGAAAACCAAATTTTAAACAGACAGCCCGGAAACGAAGTTCAAAATCTCTATCAGAACAAACAACCATAGACAATTTGATATTTGACGAAAATAATCTTCTGTCTTCAGCCCAAAATTTTAATGAAAGTATAATTACAAATGGTGCCAATGGCAACACTAGTCCAGAGACATATTTGATTGACCGATACAAATATGCTGTCAGACACATAAAACAAGGTCTGAGTGTCGAAGAAGCGTGCAATAAATACAGAATAAGCAAAGGCGCTCTTCTAAAATGTCTATCAGGCGGTACTGCTCCTAGAGGCAAAAAAACCAGACTTACCGAGTCAGAGGAGAATGAAATTGTCGAATGGCTGATTGGTTACAAAGACTTGAAGTACAACGATGCCATTCATTTAGTCTTTGAACAAGTGGCACAAAAATTCGAGATGGCACAAAGGCCTAATCCATTCAACAATGGAAAACCTAGTATGGATTGGTGGTATGACTTTTTGTCCAGACATCCGCAAATAATGGCCTCTAAACCCGATTGGCTGAAGCGCGGAAAAGTAAATGATCAATACATTCGTGACGTTCAGTCTGGTCATTTAAAATGCACCAAATTTAGACGAGCTCTTCTCTCGGCCATTCAATATATAAAAAGCTTAAATGATCCGGCATCGAATTCAATTCTTGAATCAGTAACCGGTTCTAGTTCGAGCTCTCTACCTGCTTGTTCCAATCCGAGTCCAAAAGCAAAAGATAATCAAAAAGCTGCTCATTCAAAGGTTAAATCTGCCAAGACTAAAACTGGAGTTCAAATGATCAAGCAGACCGATGAAAATGTAGCACAAGTGTTTCACAGTGATTCCAATTTGGAAAGCCAATACAATACTATACCAAAAAATACTCAAACAAACATGTATTCAAACATAATGTTAAGCAATAATTGCATTAGTGAATCATCTAACTTTACAAACAATATTCACAATAGAAATAACAGCAATTGTTCTTCTACTACAGTTACTACGAATAGCTTGGATTACAATGATGAAGATTTGTCTTCTGTTTCGCCAATATCACTTATTAACTCTAATTTGAACAAACATGATTTAAACATGATTGTCAAAAATGAGAATTTGTTCATTGATTCAAAAAGTTATCAAAAGCCTGACAATTTATTCAATCAATTTGTTAATGAAAATGAGAAGTTAAGCGATGAAGATGAATTAGAAGCGGATGAAGAATGCATGGATAATTTAGATGATAATTTTGATGATGGTCAAAATGCTAGTGTTACTTATCGCACAGAAATATTTAATTCAGAATTAGACGACAACGATTTTAAAGACTTAATGGATCCAAACATGATCAAAAAAGACTTTAATGTTCAATCTTCTCATTTAGATCAAACTGGTTTCTTGAATAATCAGCTTTTTCACGAAGCAAAATATTCTAATGAAATGATCTTAAATGTAAGATATCAGGAGCCTGTCCAAAACATCGATCCGAACTCTTTCATAAACATAAAACAACAACCTATCGCTTATGACAATCATTTACTAAATATCGAGCCGATTGGACATTCTGACATTCTTGACGATAGACCGCTCTTTTCAAACATTTACCATAATAACCTCAACTATACTGATCAAAATTTGCTAATGCGACATGATAATCATGGCATAGATGATAATCATAGACTAATTCACGGCGATGAAAATCTCATTTGTGATTCTATGTATCCGTCCGCCTATCTATAAACCAAACAAAATAATTCGATTCCGATTCTAGAATGCAATTATGTTTTGTGTCAAAAAAGGAAAATTTTATCTATTTAAAAGAAAAAAAATGCAAAAACAAAAAAAAACATTGATCGAAAATTTCAATTTTTTCACATAAGTGCCATTTTTGTTCAGCTAAATTGAATACATTCTATGAGATTGTTATTTATGTTGTTGGTTTCTTTAGTTTTTTTTCGCTTTCCATTCTGGTTCAAGCATCCAATATTTTTTAGTATATATGCAAAACACAAAAAAAACTGATGTTATTTATTGAGTAGAATTTTAGTCGTGCATTGAACTTCCAGGCTCTCGCACCAGAGCCGTTTCATTTTTAGAGAAATTATTGTAAAATAATTCCGGACTTATTTTATTTGTAAATGCTGCTAATTCAATGGTGCTTATTAATTGAAATTTTCATTTCATGAAACTTAATTTTAAGAGAAGTAGTCTTTGGTTATTTTTTCTTTTTTTTATTTCAGCATTTTTTTGTTTATTATTTCTTATGATTTAGATCATAATATAAATACTAAAAGCTATGAATTTTTATTTTTTAAATAGAATATTATAGTATTATTTATCACTTGTTAGATACTTTTTGTTGTATTTTATTAAATTGTTTGCTTAAATAGCTGATAATGGCCGAGTTCAACTCTATTACAAAGAATAAAAACTATCATTTTAATAGCAAAGGCCTTCAAAGCGAACAATGTTAATATGAAGCTTTTTGTGTTTGTTTTGTTACAATTAAAAATAAGGACCGAAATTAAAATAGTATTAGATCTTATTTTTAATTTAGAGTATTTTAAAAAAAAAAAAAACATTTAGTAAATGAAAATAGTATTTGTAACATTTTATAAAAACTAATTTAGTTATTATGTTTTTTAAATACATATTTTACTAGTCGGATTTTTGTTTTTTTTTCTTAATTTTTCCGTGTATTTATTTAAGGACACAATATTTTAAAACATTTTGGTATTCTAATGCTTTTTAAAACATTTTATTTAATAAAGAAAGTTGTGTGATATTATTTAGTTTTTTTTTTTATTTAACTTGTTATTTTTTAATATTGAAAATTGTGGGAAAATTAAACAAATAAATAAAACTAAAAATTAATGTTTGAATTATGCTAAATTACTAATAACTAATATTGATCAACAAATTTGTTACTTAAATTAGCTTTTATTATTTTTGAACTAAAAATTCAAGGTAAAAGTTGAAAAAAGATATTACCATAATTTAAAAATAAAATTATTTGCATTGCATTTTTGACTTTAATGCTTAAATGATAATTTTTGAAAATTTTACTGCTCAAAATTTGTTTTTTTTTTCACAAATATCTTTATAAAATACTTCTTTTTTTACAATCGTTTTACTGGATAAAAATTATTCGCCATGTTTAAAGATTTTTAAATGAGATTGGGATAAGTTTTTTCTCTAAAACAATTAAATAAATTGTCTCATTTTATTATAAGTTCTCAAATTGATTCAAAATGGGCGCCAAGACATTATATATCAATTCAAAAAAATGAACTTATTGTTTGAATAGTAAATAAAAATTATATAAAAATTTTAATTTGGAATACCTGTTTGCATAATAATTGACTAGATGCTTTACAATATGATTTTGAAATTCATCAATAGGGATGAAAAAGCATCCGAATTTCACTAACGATTTTGGTGAATTTTAATGATTCAAAAAGAAAATTTCTCTTAAGACAGTTTTTCTTCAAAATCTAAGAAATATCGAGATATAATAAAAGTAGTAAAAGAAAATGAGTAAGAATATTCAACTATTATCCTTAGCAATTAAATGCATTAGGCATATCTTTAAAGATTATTAAGATTCCTATAATGAGATAGAATCGTAGAGAATCAAAAAAAACATATAAGAATATATTTAATTAAAAAAAAAAAGCGACTAATTTTCATTTTCATTTTTTAAAATAAATAAAATTTATTTATATTTAAAATATTTCGTTCAAAGGTTGATTTATTTTATAATTTTTCAATTTACTAATATTGTATCTTGAAAAAATTATTTGCTACTAAAAATGAAAAAATGAGGCGTTGTGATTTTTAAAAAATCAATACGAAATTATGAAATTTGAATTACTTATTCGATTTTCGACTAAAATATCTGAATGTTTTCAGAACCATTTTTGCACAATAAAGAAAAAAATATACCGTTTTTCCTTTTTGAAATGTTATTTAATTGTAAATCACTTTTTTTTTAGTATAGTTATTTTGTAAAAAATTTCTAAATGCACAAATTTTAAAATTTAATACCTTTTTTTCTTTAGGTCTATAGTGAGTTCTACAAAATGTTTCTGATTATACATAGCATGCATCACCTAAAATTTAATCTGTGTAAACTTAAATTATTTTCTAATGTATTTACTATTTTGCAGATTTGCATAGTTTTTCAAGTTATTATAATTGAAGATTTTTTTTTGTTCCAAAATTAACAATGTCTGATTATTCAGAGTTATTTAACTCAAACCGATTATGATAAATTGTCAAAAGATAATCATTTATTTTATCTAAATTTTCAAATTTAAAATTTTTTTGATAAAACAATCAAGATTTTTAAATTTTTGTCTTTTAAAAAAATTTAAAACTTTGCAAAGTAAATTTAATACTAGAAATCCCTGGGGGCCAAATTTTAATTTAATCTTTTTTAAAGAAATAAATTTTTGAAAAAATGGCTTGATAAAAAAAAATTGTTTTCTATAAAATTTCTTCAATTTTTATTTCTTTATAGATATTTTAATTTTTTTAATTTGCAATAAAACAACCAGGCTTTCTATTGCTAAAATAAAACTAAATTTCCAAATCGATTTATAATCGAATAGGTTAATAATGAAATATAAATTAGAAGCTGCAGTTAAATTAAGATTTTTTAAGACAATATTTTTTAATTATTCACAAAGTTTACATTCACATTGAAATTAAAGCTCAAATATTTATAGAGTGAAATTTCCATGACGACTAATAAAATTAAAAAAAATCTATTGCTTGTTTAAAATTTGTTTGCTAATAGGCAATTTAATATCTTGAAAATACATGGTTTATGGTTAATGCAATTAAAATTTTAAATACTTGATAATGTCATTTGATATTGTTTCAATATGCTTGGATCTATTGGATAAATGTGATACAAACTTTTCACCTGAAACTTATTTACAAAATATTCAAAATTTTCAGGTATAAATTTTTCTATATTTTTGGTGCTTTGGTTTGATAAAAATCTATTTTAGTTTTTTGGTGAGCCAGAAAAGCGATTTATATTGGAAATATTCTACGGATGCTTCGACAGAAAAAGCATAATCGACATTGTAATAGATGGCTATTATTTCAAAGATGGAAAAAATTGTCTTCAAAGTGATCGTAGTTTGTACACATGTATTTTTTCTAAAAAAAAATAACCCTTTTCTAAAAATTAATTAAATTTTAAAAAAATCTCTAGTTGTCACATACTTGGTCTTGTACCATATTAAATATTATGGAATTGAATATTTATACATTCTGTCTAATTATTCAAATCAGGAAAAAATATTCAAGTTTTTAAAATATTTTTTAAATGAAAAAATTCTTATCACATGGCTGAGTGATGCATGGTCAACTCTTTTGGATAAAACATTTGTAGAAGATAATATTCTCAATCCACTGCTTAAACTTCTACCAGATTTGAGTTTATTTTTAAAAGAAATGGAAGAGGCCATTTACCAAGTGAAACCAATGCCTAAGCAACCGGTAACTCAGCCAAAGCCGTTCAATTTAACCCAACCGAAACCTCGCAAAGTTCTTCTTCCAGAGCCTTTGCCAGAGCGAGAAACTTTCAAGCCATTGAAACACTCTTCCAAATCAGCTAATTCAATAAAAAGTTTGGCGAAAAATTTAGACACTACGCATGAGAAAAAATCTCGGATTGTCAAAAGAACAGTCTCTAAATCTGCCAATGACTCGAATAAGGAGCAATTTAAAGAGCAAGTGCCGCAGTTTAAAGCAAAACCTTTTATTGCCAAGCAAAATAGCTTGGAACCTATTAAGCTAAACACTGCTGCAGTTCTCAAAGATGAGCATCTTATTAAAAAACAGATCGATGAAATGATGAAAAAATTTTCTTATCTTGAAATGGGACAAGGTAGTCCAAATGAATTTTTGAAGTGGCAGGCTGAAATGCGCCTGAATGACTTAAAGGTTGAGCAAGAAAGGATAGAAATGAATAAACTACTAAGCAAATTGACTCATGAGGAAGCCATTTTGGCCAAGGCTAATGCAATCGAAAACAAAAAAGCTCAAGTAAAACAGATTCAGCACGAAAATTCTTTGCTTAAAAAAGAAAAAGAAGAAAAAGAAAAAAAAGAAAATGAGAAAATTAAAAATATAGTTAACACTGTACTTCAAGATGAAAAAAAAGTCAAACAAATCAAGGAACAAGTAATAGAAAATAAGAAAATAATTGCTCAACAAGTTATCAAAGATTCTGAAAAATATGAAGCTGAAGCCTATAAAAAAGTTTGCTTTTAAAAAATAAAAAATTTAAATTTAAATTTTTATTTCTAAGATAGAAGAAGAAATGAGAAAAAAAATTGAGTTGATTCAGCAAATTAAAGCAGCAGAATCGATTCCTATAAATAGGACAAAGCAAGTTGATTTGACTAAAACTCAAGGATACGGTTTTTTGAATGAAATGTCAATTGCTGAATTAACAGAACGACTTCAATTGGCCAAGCAGGAAAATGAGGAATATTATAGGAAAAAACATGACGAAATTATCAAAAGCAAAATTAAAAAAGAAGAAAATTTAATCGACAAGTTGAATTATATAAATAAATATCGAAATGAGGTCAGCAATAACGAAAAAAAGTAATTAAAATTTTTTAGCATCAAAATAAAATAAAAATTTGACTAAAAATTTTAGAGAAACCTTCGAGGATATGAAAAAAAAGACAAAAGAAGAAGTTAAATACTCTGAATCATTAAATAAAATAAAGAAAAAAATTAATGAAAAAAAATTAGAAAGGCGTAAAATTGATGTAATAACTGTAAATAAAGAAGATTCTAAGAAACAAATAAATATTTATTCAAACCAAAGAGTAATTTTTTTTATATAAGCACATGAAAAATACTTAAATTTTTTTTTCAGAAAAACCTTGAAAGAAATCGTTTTAAAGAATTGGAAAAAACTCATGAAAGATATCGTTTTTTGAATTTGGAGTCTGCTATAGTGACAAATACTGTATAAAAAATTTAATCGCCAAGAAAATAATTATCTATTTAGTTATTCAATTTATAATCTAACTATTGTGATTAATAAAATTTTATTCTTTTATTATTTTATATTAACAGCATAAACACTTTTAACTGAATAACTATTATATAAAAATGTTTAATTGGCTAATATGACATTTTTTAATCTTTCTTCTATGCTAGTCAGTGTAAAAATATATATAATAAACAAGTCGTAAATCACTGTTAAGGCATTGATTCTGGTAGAAGCTTACGATAGAGTCGAATCAGATTTGCCAAGAATCAATAATGCTCTCGAATCTTGGTATAAAAACTTAGAAAACTCTTGTAAGAAACATCCTTCTGTTAAAAAGTTAGTTCATCAATTTAGATCAATTAGAGTAAGGTTATACATATTCAAAACAAAAAAAGCAATTAGAAAAAATAATCGTATTAAGATTTTATTTCTGTATTTAAACAAAATATTAGACTATATTGATAATATCGTACCTAATATTAGATAGTTTCCTATGATTTGATTGACAATTATTTAGTTTTTGATGGCATTCGTAGCAATCAATTTGGAAAAAAAAAAGAGCTCATGTAAACATTGCTATTTTTTAGCAAACGAAGTAGTCAATTATTATTGCCAAGGAGGATCTC
>VANL01001623.1:0-11805 GCA_006352455.1 Brachionus sp. 'Tiscar' | reverse complement strand
CTACTTTACGAATTATCTATTAATTTAATTATCTATTAGTAAATTTATTTATCTACTAAAAAAATATTTTAGCTACTTTAAAAATAAATTAGCTACTAACGAAAAACATATCCTTTTAAAATTTACAGTGAATTTAGAAAATATTTTGATTTTTTGGATACATTAAAAAAAAAGAATTTTAAAATAAACTTTTTTTATATATTTATTTATTCGAATTTTTGAAGCACTTATTCGACATAAAGTCCAAATTTTGGACAGCTTTTTTCAGACTGGGTTTTAACTCAATAAATTAGTCAATAAAATAATTTTTGTAATTTAAAATTTACTTTTATGATGTCATGCAAACAAAAAATTATAAAAGCAATATTGTTACATTTATATTAATAATTTGTTAAAATAAAATAAAATTTTACAGACTATTTGAACTTTTTAAAATCTTCTATACTTTGGCTAAGAGAAAAAAAATAAATCATCAAATTAAATTTAAAAAGAAAAAAAAATTACCCATAGACGCCCATTTGCAAAATAGTCCAAATATTTGGTGCTTTTAATTGCTAAAAAGAGACAAACTAAAAAAGCAAAAGTTCCCATAATTATCAACAAGATATTCATAGCCAATTCAATATTTTGAAAATAAGTCTATTATTATAAAATAAATTAGTATCAAATTATGAGTTTATTTTCAAATTCTACTCGATTTGAAACATTGTTATAAGGATAAACTTGAACCGACAAAATTGAAGACAAAATTAAATAAAGAGAAAACACCAAAGTTGTCCATGAAGTAATACTGACAGCCAATACACTCACAAAGGTTCCGTCACCTCTTGACAATATGGAAATAATTCCTGTTCCTATCATCTAAATTTAAAAAAATATTTTTCTAAAAAATATTAACTAATTCTTGTTTTACCATAAGTCCAACCCAAATACCTTTTCCAATTGTTGGCCAAATTGTGTTCTCATTCCAAGTTGCGGCTAAATCTGGACTCTCAACCAGAGGAATTCCAGCACCAAAATTATTTGGATTTTGAAAAAATGGTCTTGTAAGTGTTCCAAGAGATATATCAATACTGGTCCATATAAGTGATAAACAGCCTAAAATAATTAACAATGAACCACACACAACCGGGGATGATAAATAAGTCCATGATCTAGCTAAACGGGTGTTGTAATAGCTGTCATATTCATATGGTTTTATCAATGGCCGTTTTATTTTAGGTAATTTTTGAGCGCGGTTCATTTTATTCAAGAAAAAAATTAATTAAATATTTTAAGTTTTTATCTAAACTTAAGATGGAATGTGGGTTAAATTTGGCATTGGTTTTTGGGTCAAAACAAAAAAAGAAAAGTTCAAAAATTTAATTTATTTTCTGATAAAATTGTATGAAAATTGCTTAGAATTTGTTTGTTCTAATTAAAACTTATTCATTTTTATCTTCTTTACCACATCCAGTGCTTGGTCGCTCACATCTGAAAAACCTGCAATTATTGGTCAAGCAATGTGCGTCTTTACCACAAAATCCGTAGCATTTACGATCGCGACATTTTAAAGCGTCATCCCGGCTAGAACAATACTGCTCAGGTAAACATTCAGAATGAGTATCTTTTGAGCAAGGGCCATCTCGAACTGGTTTGCGTTTCACACATTTCATTAGATAGCAATTTTTTGATTGACAATATCTATCAAAAAAACATGAGTCTCCGATTTTTTTACCTTCTGCACAGCTTCCAATTGGATTGATACCATTATGGTCGCAAAATTCATTATGTTCGCATTGATGGTCTGAAATACATGTGTTGAATATTTTGAGAGGGTTTCCAAATTGTTTTAGCTCGCCCAAACCAGAGCTATTAACAAATAAACATATGATATTTAAGAGAATAAAAAACTTCATTTTCTAGATATAATTATTTCCAAACAATCTTTTTTATTTAGAAAATAGAAAACGCAATTTGATTCAAACAGATAAAAAGTGTTGATTTGCCATTTTTTTTCAATTAAAAGATCTTAACCTTTGAATAATATGCAAATTTAATTTAGAGTTCCTCTATTTATTCATTTTATGTCTGAACTTAACATTTATGTATTTTCCTGTCTAGATAAGTTTTTTTTGTAAAAAATTGAATCATTTATAAAATTATTTAATTGATAATAAACAAAATATATAATTATTTTTAAATTTTTTACCCGAAAAAAATTCATCTTGTAGTTTATGATCAGTTCAAAATATTACTTCAATTCAGAGACAATATCTTAAGACTCTACCATTAATCATTAAATTAGTTTGAATAAATTTAATGAAACATATTATACAGATTTAAAAAAAAATATATATATATAAACTTTTTGATAAAATTGATTTGTAAATTTAATTTGATGAGTTCATTTTTTGTTAAGTTTATTTTGAATTTTTATTTCAAAAGTATTTGTAGCTAGCTAGAAGTATCTTCTTTAAACATATTGAATGAAACATATTAGATGATGAGGATTTGTTTTAACTGGCTTGGACACTTTGGCACAGCGAGATTGTTTTTACTTTAAACCATTTTGAAAGATTTCTAATGCTTGCTACAAATAAATCTACATAAAATGTAAAACATGTTAGATTAAAATTATTAATTAAAATTAATGCTAAAATCTTTTAAAGTCCCTAAGCTGAATTGACCATCAAATTCAGGATGCAAAAAAATACAATAAAAGAAGATTTCAAGATTATCAAATTTTTTATTTAAAAACAATTATTAAAAAATTAAAAATTTCTAAAAAACTGAAAATAAATTTCTCAGCTTTAAATTGTGGCTGTGTATCAAAACATAGAATAAAAAATTACGTATAATTTTTTTTACCTTATTAAACTTAGAAAATCAATTAACGTCCAATTAAATATTCAAAATTAAAACACATAAAAATAACTTCATTATATGATTAAATATTTTTTTATTTCTAAACGTAAAAAAATCAAGAATATAGTGAATTATTTTTTCCTTATGATACCCTTGTGGAGCAAAGGATCTTTTCTTTTAATTAATTTCAGTCCAATTGGTTAAGTGTTGTTAACTAAATCTTGGAACTTTAACATAGAAAATTGATAAGCTTATTGATTTTTTGATTATTTTTTCTTTATTCTCTTTTAATTTAATCTTTTTTATTAAATTTAAAAACTATTTTAAAACAATTTAATAAATTTAACAAATATTCTTACAAAGATACTTGAATTTTTCTATGTTTTATTTTTTCTATGTTTCTATGTTAATTTTATTAAATTCTACGTTTTTATTTTTCTATGTTTTGATATTAATGTTTTAAGAATCTTACACAAAGTTGATATGTATGGACTTAATTTAAATTACAGATAAAAATTATAAATTAAAAAAATTTGTCGTTAACTTTTTCCATAAAAGATCAGTACCAGCAATTTAAAATATTTGAACAACTTTTTTAGTCATTAATTTTTAACTCTTATTTTGTTAGATAATATAAAAGAAAAAAATCGTTACAAAAAAAATTTGATCTGAAGATGTTTAGATAATTTTAAATTTTTTATGAATTTGAAGTATTGTTTAATTGAAATTTTCAGGTAAAAATTAATAAAAAATATTCAATTTTTTAACTTCAAAACAAGTATAGACCAGATTAGATAAAAAATTTAAATTCAAGTTTTATAATATTTTTTTAAGCTTTGAATTTGATTTGATTTTTGTCTCTTCATTTTCATTTTTCTCATTTTTCCAACAACTGAAAAATTTGGAGTAAATAGAAAAAAAAGATTAAACCCGATCGTTCGTTAATTTCAATTTAGCAAAATTCCCAAAAAAACAAATTTAAAAAAAAATTTATTTAAATTTGTTTGTTTTAAAAGTATAAAAAAAAAATTATATTAGTAAATTTAAATAAAATACAGTAGAAAAAAAATAATTTTAGACATGATTAAATCGTGATTGCTAAAATTTGAGTAACTAAAATTTTGAAACTAAAATTTTCAAACAAAAACCAAGGTAAATATTTATTAGGAAACATGCAATACTAAATTAATAATAGAATTTGAAATAAACATAAAATTTTGAATTACTTTTAAAATATCAAAAGACACTATTAGTCATAAAATAATTATTATTCAAGAGGCACTACTCTAGAGCTCTAGGAGTTTATTTCATGCGAGATAAAACTAGCTAATAAAAAAAATAAACGCTATAAAAAGCAAAGTAAAAATAAAAATTTAAAATCATAATTTAGATTTAAAAAGATGGGTGGGAAAAAATCTAAGCCAAGCAATGCTGGAGAAACAAAGCCAGTGGTTATTCCACCAAAGAATGAGCTTACTGAGAAAGATTTCAATTTTTTAACTTCTCAAACTGGAATGTCGAGAGCAGAGGTTAAGAATTTTTTTGACGAATTTATGTCAAATAATTCAGATGGAAAGCTGGATAAAGCTGAGTTTTGTCGTCTTTATGACAAACTTAGACCGGAACCACCAGAAAGAATTGATGAAATAGCTGTTTTTGTTTTCGAAGCATTTGATCAAGACAATAATGGAACAATATCTTTTAATGAATTCTTGGTAGCCTATTCTTTGACCACTAGAGGTGATCCCAAAAGAAAATTGGAATATGCTTTTGAAATGTATGATATTGATGATAATGGAAGCTTATCGTCTCAAGAAGTAAGATCAGTTGTGATAGGAATGCTTGATCTCTTGGTAAATTTGTGATTTTATTTTTAAAATTGATTTTTTAAAAATCACTTTAAGGGAGCTGACAAAAAGACCGATGCACAAGCACTTGCTGCTGAATGCATTCAGCAATTAGATGGAAACAGAGATGGTAAAATTACAAAAGAAGAATTTATTAACGGATTGCTTGCAAATTACAGTTTAAGAGCTCTTATGTCCCCATTTAATTAAAATTAGCATAAATATTTATCATATAATTTATAATAGAATACTTATAAACTTTAATTTTTATTAAATAAAATATTTTAATTATTTTACTATTATCTATTTAGAAATTTTACAAAAAATTCTTAAAATAAGAACATGTGATTAAATGTATTTTTCTAGATTTATGAAATTTGCTACTTTTTAAATAAAAAAAATACAATTTATCTTTGATTGAAATCTTGACCAAAAACTTTAAATAGTATTATTAGTAGGAAGATTATCTGTAGTATATGTATTTCTATCTACACAAACGCTCAAAAGCGTTTAGTCTTATTAACTGTAAGACTTTAGCAGATTTTTAAAGTTTAAATGTTTTATTGATTAAAAATTATTGATTTGAGAATTAAATCTAATTGTACAATAATTGTTATTAAAATATAAAGTAAGAATTGTCAGACATATTGTTAATTGCTACAAAAATATAAATTATAAATTATAAACTAGTTATATAATTAAACAAGATAGAGACTTGCTCTCGCGTTTTGGCTGTTGGAATGATTGCGAAGTTCGTGGAATCGTTTTCTTATTTTAATTCCAAAGACTTCATTGTTAATCACCACTTCGAAGCTATTTAATGTTTGCGCATTGAAAGCATTCACTGATTAACTGTTCCATTAATTTACAAATTGATTTTTTCAGGAGGGAAAAAAAAATTTTGGACTATGGGGATCTGAAGTTAAGAGACCCACTCAATAGTTGGTCTCTTTTGAGTGTCTACAAGTCATTGAAAAACATATAAAGCTTCATAATGCGACATACCATCTTATAACGAAATAAGTTTTCTACAGCTTGATTTTAATAGAAAAGGAAAAAAAAAATTTTGAGACGAATTTAGCCGAAAAATCGGCAATTTTTCAGTATATTTTATTCGATTAAGACAGCGTGGAAGTTTTGCACGGCGCGAATCTTAGAATCAATCAGTTTTGTCGTTCTTCTTTGTAACTTTTCAAGGATTTTTGTTTTTAAATACGGACTCCAGATCCCTACTGCATACTCTAAATGAAGTCTCACTTGTAATGTATAGAGAAGTCTTAATCATTCTGGGCTAAGGTTCTTAAAAGAATTTCTTATCACACCTAGTATTCGGTTAGCTTTCATAGCTGTTACAGTACATTTTTGGTTTATTCCATTTCAAATCATTTGTAGCAAAAATACCCAAATTTTTTTATTCTGTTACCTCCTCTAGAAAATGATTAATTTCAAGTTATCGGGATACCCAAGATAGAATCAATTGAACCTCTTAAGGAGATCATTAAAAATAATTATGAGTAGGATTGTGCCAAGAATAGATCCTTGTAATGCTCTGCTTATTATCACTCTATATTTGGATGCATCATTATTCAATACAACTCTTTGTACTCTCTCTATTTAAAAAGACTCAGTCTATCTTAGAAGTTGACCATTTATCCCATACGATTCAAGTTTTGTTATCAATTTCCTGTGAGGAATTTTATCAAAGGCCTTTGAGAAGTCAGTATACACGATCTGCAAATTTTTACCATATTCATATTCATAAGTTACTTTATCAGCTAATTCTAGTAGATTTATTGTGCAATTGAAATTTAAATTTTATGCTGTCTGAAAGATAATTTCAAAATATGTTTATTTCACCGAGAAGTAGAGGCATTATGATTTTCCATCAATTAATTTTATAAAAATTAATTAAATTTCAAAAACAAAAATTTAAAAAAAAAAAAAGTTGTCAGCTAAAAAAACAAAAGTCAGTTTATTTTTAAATTATCAATTAAAAAAATATTTTTTATAAAAAAATAAATAAATGAAGTTTGATTTTATGACTCTTCAGAAAAATTCTTAATAAAATTGTTACGAATTCTAAAAAAATGAATAAAATTTAGATTTTTTCAAATAATGACATTAATTTCAATATTAACATAATGTTAACTTAATTCTTGATTTTAAATTAATAATGAAAAAATTTCAAATAATTTGCAATAAATTTTACTTTTCTTTCTTAAAAACCAATTATCTATAAAAATAAATTTTCAACCATGCTAGCAAATACACGAACTCTAAAAACAGACTATAAACAAGAGCTTAGAAGTTTTCTAAATGAATTAAAAAATAGGTAAATTAAGCTATTTATTTTATTTTGAAATAAAGTCTTAGCTAAAAAGAGAACTAAATTCTTCGACAAACATCGGACTGGCTTCTGTGCGGCTCATAAAAAAACTTATTGGTGAGTCAAAATGGAAAACTGCAGGTGAATTGCTTGAAATCTTGAAAAAAGAGGAGAAAAATCTTTTCGAGTGTATACCAAATGAGACAAATGTGCGTAACATTTGGAAAAGAGTAATTAAGATCATCAAGGATGAGTCTGTTGTAATAGAGCAGCGAAATCAGACTAAGATTGACAGCTTGCAAGGAAATCTTTTTCAATCAAATATTTGTCAAAATTTGGCTTTGTCTCATAACGAGCTTAAGCCCATTATGATCGAAGCTTTATCAGAAATAATATTAGAACTAGAATCAGCTGTAAGCAGCATTGCTGGTCAATCAGTCGAGCATATTCATGAAAATGAAGTTATTTTTACTATGGGAAAATCCCAAACTGTCGAAGCTTTTTTAAAAAATGCTGCCCGTAAGCGAAAATTTCATGTGATTGTGGCCGAAAATGCACCCTATTTAGACGGACATCAAATAGCATCTAATTTACAAAAAGCCGGCTTGGATGTTACCTTGATAACAGACTCGGCTATTTTTACAATAATATCCAGAGTAAACACGGTAATCATTGGTACCAAGAGCATTTTTGCTAATGGGGGTCTCAAGGCCTACACAGGCACTCATTCTCTCGCTCTAGCGGCTAAACATCACAACATACCTTTGATTGTTTGTGCATCTCTTCTCAAACTATCACCTGAATACTTCGCTAATACAAATAATTTGCCAGAACTGTTGCCATGCGATGATGTTTTGTCAAGTGATTTCCATCCAAATTTGACTGTGCTAAATCCAAGCTTTGATTATGTTCCACCTGAACTTGTTAATCTGTTCATTTTTAATACGTAAATATTTTTAAAAATAATATGAAAATTAAAAAATTGAATTTTACTTTTAAAGAACTAAAACAGCTCCATCATATGTTTATAGGCTGATCAGGGAAATGTATGCTATTGAAGACGATGAAGACGAAATGTTTTGAAGAAATTAATTTTTTTTTAAAAATAAAGAATTTTAAATTTTTTCTCATGATTTTTTTCAATTTGTTTTGTTTTGGTAAAAAAAAATATTTTAAAAAGTTAAAAAGTATAAAAGTTAAAAAGTATATTAATTTGATAAATTTTTATTTAAAAAAAAATTTTGGTTTAAATGATCAACTCGATGCAGTAACCTCCATGTCATATCGAAACCTTAGCTTTAGCTTTTGGTCATCCAGGACGATGCTTTCTTTCAAACAAGATGTTTAACAAGATCTCTTTATTCTTTTATTTCTTCTATTAAAGGTATTTTTTCTCTCAAAATATTTTTTATTTGTTTTACTGTACCGAGCTAATGCTCCTTCAGAAAAAATCAAAATAAAGTATAAAAGAATAATTTAAAAAAATAAAATAAGTTGAAAAATAGATATAATGAAACAGAGATTTACAGGATACATATGCTTTTATATCTGATGGCTCTAGAAAAATCTTAATTTAAAAGTTAATTTACTATAAAATTTAATAACAATATTAAATTTATTTCTTTTTAGATTTTGATTTTGATTACACTTTTAGATCAGAATCTGTATTCTCTTTATTTTTCTTAGAAAAAATCATCTAAAACAAGTTTCCCACTAGCAAGGCCACCTTTCTAATTCACCTAAGTACTTGTTATAAGTCAAAATGACCCGCCCGGCTCTACCTATGAGTATTTTTTTTCTGCATTAAGAAATTATTATTTAATTATTTCAAATTAAAATAAAAATTTGAAAATTTAAAAGAAATTTGGCAAAACTCTTTTTTCTAATCTAAGTGTGTTCATCCGTCATGTAAGCGATTTTTTTTTAATTTTTTGGCAGTCATTTTAAGGAAGTCTTTTTTATACAATAATTTTTTTAGTGAATTGATAAAATAAAAATTTAGCTAGAAACTTTGATCATAAAAATATAAAAATTTCTCACAAAAAAAATATCAAATTTTTCTTAAATTTGTTTTTGATCATATTATGCGTGATCATCAATTTGGCGATCAGTCTTGTTCACCAAACCAGCATTATAAAACAAAAAAGACTTTTTCTGTGGAGAGCTGATCACATTTTGGACAAAACCCGATAAAATTAGACTTAAAAGAGTTTCTATCGTGCTCATCCAGTAAAATTTTTTTTTTCTTTTATTACATTCTAATGTTTGCTACACACTTTCTAAAAAATAAGCACTCTTTAAATTTTTAAATAGTTATTACTAATTTAATTGTCTAAAAAAGTTATTAATTGGGCATTTAATTACAATTACTCTTCCATTTCAAACAATATATATTATATTGTGACTTTGTTAAAT
Source organism: Brachionus sp. 'Tiscar' (assembly GCA_006352455.1). Classification (NCBI taxonomy): domain Eukaryota; kingdom Metazoa; phylum Rotifera; class Eurotatoria; order Ploima; family Brachionidae; genus Brachionus; species Brachionus sp. 'Tiscar'. The sequence goes on along the minus strand of VANL01001623.1, from coordinate 2,370 downwards.
TTGATCATAAACTTTAATTCTTTCAATTGTTAATTTATTTTTGCCATTTTATGTTGCAAATTATATCAAATGATTAATATAAATTTTCTCATCTTTTACAAGACAGATAAAATTTGCTTCACCATAATTTAATGCAATTTGCAATTTTTATTTCAATTATAAAATTATAAAACAAATTAGCAAAAAATTATTTTAAGTATTTGAAAAATAAAATAATTGAAATTTTGCTGATTAATTAAAAAGAAAATTTTCTATTCAAAATAATGGTATATCCTATTTTTTCGAGATTCACATGATAATCTTTTTTAAAGTTCAATAACGGTTATGGTGAAGTATTTCCAAACTTGGGACCATACAAAAAGCAATTAAAATGCTACCCAGTTGTTATGATGCAGGGCAAACAAAGAGAAGAGGTTAACAAAGGCGGAAAAAGTAACTTAAAAAAATATACAACTAAATTTTAAATTTAAAAATATCTAGTAATTTTGCCAACATCAGCTTTGGATCATTTAACTCGTCTTCATATAGAATTTCCCATGCTTTTCAAATTGACAAATGAAAAACTCAAACGAGAAACACACTGTGGTGTGCTAGAGTTCATTGCCGAGGAAGGCCGTTGCTACCTACCTTATTGGATGATGAAAAACTTAATGATCAAAGAAGGTGAGCTAATATCAGTAGAGTATACTAAATTGATGGTTGCCGAATTTGCCAAATTTCAACCACAAAGTGTTGACTTTTTGGAAATATCAAATCCAAAAGCAGTGTTGGAAAACACGCTTCGAGACTTTGCTTGCTTGTCTAAAGGAGACGTCATATCAATCAATTACAATGATAAAGACTATGAAGTGTGCATTCTTGAGACCAGACCGAGGAATGCAGTTAGCATTATCGAATGTGATATGGATGTAGATTTTGCTCCGCCAGTCGGATACCAAGAGCCAGTCAAACCCTCTACTAGTGGCGTAAAAAAGACAACATTTAATCCTTTGACTAAGCCACCAGAAAAAACTATCAGCCAAGGCTATCGCTTGGATGGAAAAGAGAAAAAAAAGATCGAAACACATTCTGTGAAAGAAGAAAATTCAAAAAGCGTTCCGTTTTATGATTACAAAGTTGGCCTATTGCGTTTTCATCACAATTTTAATGAAACAGAAGAAATGGAAGTAGAAGCGACAAAACACGAATCTAAAGGTTATAGATTGAAAGACATTGGCACAAAAGCCTAAGATTAATTTATTTTTTTACTAATTGTTCTAAAATGTAAATAATTTTTTTTTATTTAATCTATCACTTATATTTTTCTTTTGATTTAATAAAATAAAGAAATTTTTACATTTTGATAAATCATTTAATTATTCAATGCAATAAATCTTGTTTTATGACATTTTTAAAATGTCAAAACCTTTTTTTATAATTTGTATAAAACATGAAATACGAATAAGAAATAATTAAAAAATAATGAAGAATTTAAATTTTATTTTATTTATTTTGTTTCAGCTTGAGAATAATCTGAGCGCTCAAAGCTCTTGTGATCCTCATCAGCCAGAATGCTTAAAAGGTTAAAAAAAAGCTTTGTTTTATTTTTTCTTTTTGAAATTTAACATTAATTTTAGGAAATGTTAAACAAAATAATGTGTGCTATCCCAATCCATGTTATAACCAAGGTAAATGCATTTACAATGGTCAATTCACAAATCCTCCATATGGGTGTGTTTGTCCTGTTTTGTTTACTGGTAAACGTTGTGAAATTCCAATAAAGTTCATTGTTCCACAATCTGTATGCAGTGGAAATCCATGCAAAAATGGCGGAACATGTCGAATCAGTAATCCTTCATTTTATTGTCAATGTCCTCCAAGATATACTGGTTCACAGTGTGAAATTCCAATTAATTATGAGCCTAATCCATGCGAAAGCAATCCATGCCGCAATTCAGGTACTTGTAGAATATTCAATCTAAACGGAAAAAATGCATTTTATTGCGAATGTCCAATTGGTACATCAGGTCTTCAATGTGAAATAAATTTATCTATATCACAATTGAGTCCTTGCAGAACAAACCCATGTGCAAATGACGGAAAGTGTGAAAACAATGGTGGGAGCTCATTTAATTGTATTTGCCCAGTTCAGTATACAGGGCCAAGGTGCGAATTTCTGGTTCAAGGATCAACTAATCCATGTGCAAATACTCCTTGTAAAAATGGAGGAACTTGTCAACCAAATTTTAATACTGGAGGCTTTAGATGCATTTGTCCAAATTCATTTGTTGGCCAATTCTGTGAGACAAATATTAAAGAATACAGTGCATGCCTTAGCAACCCTTGCCTTAATGGTGGATACTGTAAAAACGGACTAAATGCTTATTATTG
>VANL01001622.1:0-11818 GCA_006352455.1 Brachionus sp. 'Tiscar' | reverse complement strand
CGATGGTGTAGTGGTTATCACATCTGCTTTACACGCAGAAGGTCGCGAGTTCGATCCTCGCTCGAAGTATTTTTTTCGAGAAAGTTTTTTCGCTATTTACTTTTTTCATTTATATTTTAATTTGATATCTTGTTTCAATTAGAATCTCTCGTTAAAATGTATTATATAATTTCATTAAATAAAATGATTTTAAAAATCTAAAAAAAATTATTTTAAAGAAACAAAGCTGAGGTTTGTTTAAATAAAAAAAATATTACATAATTAACTCAAGTTAACTGTTAACTTAGACTATAAAAATAATTTTTTTTACCATTAGTAACATTATCCGAAATTATAAAAAGTTTTCAATATAATTTTGTAGAATGGATCATTCAGATTTTCATGAATTTGATGAAGTTGGCATATATAAAGGATTTCGGGTTCACAAAGATTCTCTTGGAAGACTATTTTTGCTTAAAAAGCGCATCCGACACTACTTAGATGAAAGCAAAAAAAATCACGTTAAATATTTGGATGCTGAGCATATGAATCAACTACCAAAAGGCGAAAATATTTTCAAAATTAAGTTGGTGCAAAAAGAGCCCGTAAAAACTCACAAGTATGAAGAAGAGTACAAAAAAGTTGGTATCTTTAATCGTGAAGGAGAATTAAAAGGAAAAGATGTATTCACTGGTGTTTATGGTGGTCTTTTTATGTTTAATAATGATCAAAAGATACGACTTAAAGATTCGGATAGGAAATACATTGAGAGTATAAACAAAGATTTTAATCAAAAAGAACAAATTGGGGTCTATATTGGCAAAGGTAAAAAGCATGGTCATACAGTTTTTAAAGGTAAATTGGGTGCCTTATACTGCTTGATTAACGAAAAAGAAAATTCTGTAAACGAGAATGAAAAAAAACTTATTAGCAATTTTCAAAAAGTCAAAACGAAAAAGACTCTTTCTAGGAAAAAAGAAAATGATGATGACGATGAAAGTCAAGCTGACTCTGAAGATGATAGCGACAGCCGAGATAGTCAAGCTGACTCTGAAGATGATGACGACAGTCAAGATAGCCAGGAAAGTCAAGAAAACAATTTAAACGATAGCGAGGAGTACGAAAGCGAAAATTCAGATAGCGATTCACCCATTAAAAGTTCAGATTATAAGAAAAGTCATCGACAAAATCGAAAATAGAAAATTTTAAAACTTGTAAAATTTTTTTTTTTATTTATTATTAATTTGAACTTTTTTATCTGAATTAAAGAAAACAATTTTATCGATTGTAACTTTAGGAAGTGGATTTTTTTTCCATTCATATTAAACTTATTTTAACTGCACACATTTTTTTTTAATCGCTTAAACAGGATGAAGAAACCTTTTTTTTTCAAATTAAAGTCTTGGTAACGAATTATTTGCATAGTGTTTTTTTTATTCAAAGTACATTTTTAATCTAGGTAACAACTTTTTTCAAAGAATAAAATCAAATTGCTTTTATTTTGAAATAAAAAAAATATTACTTGAGAAAATAATTTTATTGACTAATTAAAAATTGATTAAATTAAATAAAAAATTAAATTGTGTAATAAATATTTTTTTAATTTTGGTGAAAAATAAAACTTTCAGTGATTCTTTGATATAACTACAATTTTAATATATTTCTGATCAATTTTGAAAATAAAAATCAAAACCATGTGACAAAACTTGGTCTTAAAATTTATTTGTCAATTTTAAGAAATTAAAAATAAATTAAAAAAAGTAAGAAAAATAATTAAAGAACGATTTGTAACACTTTGGATGTCTTATGAACTAAAGCTTTTGATTTCTTTTATTTTTACTTTAGAATCGTATTTTCCTATATGCAAATTTTCATCTATGTTTGGCCACGAGTACTTATTATAGTTAAATTATTTGATAAAAATATTAGAAAAAAAAGATTTTAAAAATAAATCATGATTTAAAAGCTTTTATTAGATAATTAAACCTAAAACTCATTATTGGATCCCACTTTTGGGTTTTTAGTCAATTAGTCTATGATGATATATGATGTCACCTTCAAGAACTTCTCAATATTTGTGCTGAATATGGGAATAAATGAAAAATTCAATTTAATCCTAATAAATCTAAAGTAATTGGATTTGGCAAAAATTTATTCAAAAGTAAATTCAAATTTAGTAATTCCCAATTAGATATATGCTTTAAATATAGTATCTTTGATATCCCAGCAAACTTGGATTTTAATAGCATTACAATCAAAAAATTTCCAAAAGTGCTACAGGCTATTTTTTCTTTGAAGAAATTTTCAAATTAGTTATTAACAAAAATAATAAAATTTCATGACTCCAACTAATGATGATTATTGACTTGATTAGATTGCCGAAATGATATACTAATATTAATTCATCACATATTTTTTTAAGCATTGACTTAAAGTTAACTTTGTTCTGAAAAGCTAATAAAGAATTCAGCTTCAAATCAGTTTCAAAAAAAAAATTCAAAAATTGCTTTCACTAGTCCCAAAGAAAATTTTCAAACTAGAAAAAGAATGCAAAATTTCTGCCAACTACCTTGACTAAACTAAATAGTATTGTTCATATTAAGCTCTACTTCGTGCAAAAATAACTCAATTATAATAATAAATGTGAATGCATACAAATGAATGAATGCTTTGAAGATTTTCAATCACGCTTTTGAAACTTTTTAAAAAAAAAATTCTTTTTTCTTGTTTAACTCGCTGTATTTCTATCATGTATTTGGTCAAGATCATTTAAGGCAATCTAATTAACTATGAATTTTCATGTTTAGATTATCTGATAAAGGATAGTTAAATAATAGAAATGGCACCAAAAAAGACAACCAAAGCCGCCGCACCAGCTGCCCAATCAGCTGCCAAAGGTACTTTATGCTTCTATATAACTTTAGTCATATTCTAATGGCCACATTCTAATTAGCAAAAAAACACGTTCAAAAAGGAGCTCATTTGAAACGAAGTCGCAAGATAAGAACCACTGTGCGATTCAGACGTCCGGTTACTTTATCTTTGCCAAGAAAACCAAGATACCAACGCAAAAGCGTCCCTAGACGAAACAAGTTTGTGGACTTTTTGTTTAAAATGATGACATTTAACAGCATAAATGATTAAAATGATAATTTATGTATTCGTACTGTCTGAATTTATAAGAAAATAAAATTTTTTTTTGATTAAAAAAAATAAAATTAATTAAATTATAGATTGGATCAATTTACCATAATCAAGTACCCATTGACAACTGAGTCTGCCATGAAGAAAATCGAAGATCACAACACTTTGGTATTTGTTATTGACATCAGAGCCAACAAACCACAAATTAAAAACGCTTTTAAAAAATTATACGATGCCGATGTTGCCAAAATCAATACTTTGGTTAGACCTGATGGTGAGAAAAAAGCCTACGTCAAATTGACCCCAGACTTTGATGCCATGGATATTGCTAACAAAGTAAATAATTAGAAAATATTATAAATTCAATAACTAATTTTATTTATTTTAGATAAATATCTGTTAAATAATTTTTATTATTTGTGGTAAAATTTTTTATTAAAATAAAAATTTTCAATAAAAAATTTACTTCAAATGACCAGAAAAATTTTTTTTTATTTTTATTCTTGTTTTTATCGAGATAATGATGACATTTGTTTAACATGATTGATTTATGGTGATAATCCATGTATTCGTACTGTCTGAATCTTTTGCTTAAAAGTCCAGAGTAAAATTAATTCTTAAAATTGAAAGTAATAGGCTTTGATTTCTTTGTTTGAACTGAACAAAACTTGGCTTCTGAGTTGAAAAATCAAAATTAATTGTGAAAAATAGCATGATCATAAGAGCAAAGAGTATTATTTTACGCCACAAATTTAGATAATGAAACATTTTATTTTTTTTCTTATAAAAATAATTAAAATTTTTGATCTATTTATGCATCATCAAATTTTTTCATTTATTTGTTCTTTTAAAGTCAAAACCACTTTTTATTTTTATTTAGGATTTCCATAAAAATATTTTCAATCAAATTTAGTCAAAGTATATTTTTTAATTCATTTCAATTAGAAAAAATTAAGCGATTGTTCAAAATTCAATTCATTATTAGATATTTTACTAAATTGAATTCATTCTTAATTTTTTTTAAATGATAAATTTAGTCAAAATTTATAAACAATGAAAAAGAGAGTCTTCAAAAAATATCACAAATAAGAAAACGATTGATAAAACTTAGAAATTTTTTGTTATCATTTTATTTATAAAAAATTGAAAATATTTTAATTCTAAAAGATTTAGAGGATTTTTGAAAGCTTTTGAAAATTTGAAAATCCGAATTTTAGGAGTACAAGGAGTATAGAAATTCGAAAATTGTAGCTGTGTTTTAATTTTGTTGCAAAATAAAATTCAAAAAAATTAATTTCCTCCTTGATTCTAACTTTTTGTGACATACTGTATATTTTTACATTTCAACCGACTTTGTGAATTTTGGAATAAAAAAACCAATACAAAAATTTTAGATTTTAATAGTTTTTTTTCCTTTGGTCTAAAATCATGTATCAGGTATCATGTGATATCTAGCATTTTTTTTTTTAACCTTGTTCGGATATACGGATATCAAGCATTAATCACCGATATTTAATCTCTGCAAAAATTGCAAAATAGTATATGCATTAAAAGATCATTTAAAAATTTAATTGCAGATATTTTACACAGATAAAATTTTTGAATTTTTTTCTTTGATCCAAAATTCACACTGCCTTTCAACTCGATGTTAATTCAAAAAGGAAATTTATTTTTCTAGTTTACTTATTACAAAATATTTTCTAAATAGGCCAAAAGCAGATCAAAAGCGAAAAGCTACAAAATGCTTAATGAAAAAATAAAAAAAATTTAATTTCAAACTTAAATTTTATCATTTTATATGTTTCGTTATATCTGTCTCAATCATAAATTTAATTATTTAAAACCCATGAACTCTTTTTAATAAAAGTTAAATTCTTTTAAAAGTCATTTTAGATAAGCAAGCTAATTTATAATTTATTAAATTACATTAAGATTTTACGCATAAACAAAAAAAGTGATAAAAAATTAAATTTGTTTCAATTTTGTCCTTTGATTAAGTCGTTTTAGACACTGAAAACGTAATTGATTAAATCATAAATTAAACACTCCCTTAAATGATATTTTGAAAGTTCTTTTGAAAAAAAAATCCATGAGCAAATATTTGTTTAAAGTTCACTTTTAAAAAATGAAATTCTACCAAAAAAGCGGCTTCATTAGCCAAAATTATTTAACCAGCAATTGCTCTATTTCTCTACGACAACAAATTCTTTATGACAGCTTAATATTATTATCTTCTTTAGAGATAAAATATCTTTAGATAGAGAGCTTATTTAAATGATATAGGGAATAATTTTTTATAACTTCGAAATATCTAGAAAATTAACAAAATTTTATAATTTTAGCACATATAAATATAAGATAAAATTTGAAATCTAACAACAATGAATAATAGAACTTTATTAATAATCGGTGGAATAGCTGCAATAGCAGTTGTTGCAATAGTAGTACCAGTAGTCACCGTTGTTCTTACTCGTCAAAATACTGAATGTGAAATTCCAACGACTACAGTAGTTCCTTCAACAACAACTGAATATGTTCCAACTAAAAAACCTTATGATCCGAATGCACTGTCAGACGAAGATAAGACAAGAATTGATTGCTTTTTGGAAGCTGAAAGCAGATTTGAAAATTTAACAAAATTTCAGTGTGAAGAAGTCCGTGGTTGTATTTACTCGCCACTAGACTATCAAAGGGTACCCGATTGTTTTTTCAATAGATCCAAACTGGGCTATGAATTTGTCTCGGCTAACTCTGAAATTAATAACGAAACAATTATTTTAAAAAAATCGCCTTTGGTTAAATCACCCTATTTGGAAGAAATCAAAAATTTAAAATTGACTGTTGAATATTTAGGAGATAATTTGGTGCATGTTAAAATAGTGGATGCTGATGATGATACTCGATATGAAGTTCCATACAAACTAAATCAAATTCCTTTAATAGCTGATAAAGCTAATAGCAAAGCCAAATTTGAGTATTCCCAAGACCCTGATACAAAATTGTTCACTTTTAAAATTTTACGCAAGTCTACTAATGAAGCCATATTTGACACGAATATGGGAGCATTTGTTTTTAATAACCAATTTTTACAAATTTCGACCAAACTTCCATCTCGACACATATTTGGTTTTGGCGAAAATAATCATGAAAAATTGGCTCATGATTTAGACTTTAGATCATGGGGCATGTTTGCTAGAGATAATGCACCCGGCTGGGGTGATAACCGCAACAATTATGGATTTCAACCAGTTTATTATGCATTGGAAAATTCTACCAAAAGTCACATGGTTCTATTTTACACCAGCAATGCCATGGGTAAAATTATTTAGCTCATAAAAAATAGTTTTAAAAAAAAAAAATATTTTTTAGAAATTTTTTTATTTAAGTAAAATTTTAAATTTAAGAATACCTATTCACTCCCACACCGAGTCTAACAATGAGAACTATAGGCGGAATTTTTGATTTGTACTTTGTTGTTGATGATACTCCGGAGGATGTATTCAAGGCTTATCATAATGTAAAAAATTGATTTTTTTCAGTAGTACTTTTTCTAAATTATTAAAAATTTAAGCTGATTGGTCGTGCAGCTTTTCCACCGTAACAATTATCTTTGCAAAAACTTATAAATTTATATATTTTTTGTTATAGTTATTGGTCTTTTGGATTTCAGATATGTCGTTGGGGCTACAACAATTTGTCCGATGTCAAAGATGTAGTTGAACGAACCAGAAACATCCAACTACCCCAAGTTTGCATTCAAAAATGAAATTATCTATCGATTTCATTTTATTTTACTAGGATGTTCAATATATTGATATTGAATACATGATTGGATATCGAATTTTAACTGTAAATCAGCTGAATTTTTCTGGTCTAAGTGATTTTCAAAAGGATCTAGAGAAAAATGGCACTAAACTTGTCCTAATAGTTGTAAGTTAAAAATTTTAAAATTATTCTTCTTTTTTTCGTGGGAACAATTGAATAAACAGATAATTTTTAATTTGAAAAAATTTTAATCTTAGTCTAATTAAAATTAATTTTTTAAGTTAAATATTTTTGGTTTAAATAATCATTGGAAAAAATTTTTTTTCAATCAAAAAAAATTTATGAAATATTCTGATATTGTGAATTTCAAAAGCTAAATTTAGCAGAATTTTTAAATTTTTAAAAAATCCTGTAACTTGCTACTTTTTACCCAAAGTACATCTTCCGATGTAAATAAAACACGAAAAATAAAAAATCAATTAGATTTTAATAGATTATTGATTTTTTTTACTCTAAAAAAAGATTATAAAGTTTTCAAAGATGAAACAAAGTATTTTGCACTATGTTGCAGTATTTTTTTAAATATATTTTTATTTTAGAAAATTTTTCAAAAAAGGAAGAATTTTTGTTCCTTTTGTTTCTGAAATTCACAATACCGAATTCAGTTGTTGTCTGATAAACATCTGCAGCATTTTAATCATTTATTATTTGATTAAGTTTTTTCTAAATAATGTTACTAATTTATTATTGATTTTTCTTTTAATCATCCGACTTAAACCAAGAGATTAGTCTAGTTCTCTTTAGGTTGAATTGTGAAAAATATTTAGGAAAAATTATGGTATTGTGAATTTAAAAAATAAGTTGAGCAAAATTTTTCCTATCATGATATACCAAAAAAAAAAATTAGTTCTAGGTAAACAAAATCAATGATCAATTTAAATTTTATTGATGTTTTATTTTTTGTCTTTAATTTAGATCAGAAAAGTTATTTTTGGGTAAAAAAGGTGCATTAAGTTACACTATTTTTTTAAATATATTTTTATTTTAGTAAATTTTAATTTATCAAAAAAGGAGAAAAATTTTTTTTGAAATTCACAATACCAAATATTATATCTAGAATGGCAAAAATATATTAGATTGTTTTGTTTTGGTGGAAAACTAACATTCGAAAAAATATATAAAAAATTTTTGAATTAAGTTTATTTTAAGGATCCTGGAATAGTGATGGAACGAAATAATTCATTATATGTATCAGGACTAGAAAAAGATATATATGTAAAATGGCCAAATAACTTGCAACCATATGATAGAGATAATTTGGGCACAAATGAAATGATTTCTTGGTGCTGGCCTAATGGAAAACTAATGTATCCAGATTACATGAATTCAAACACGCATGACTGGTGGTTTGAAGTAATCAGAGAGTTTGTGAACAATCCAACAAATGGTAGTGATATGAATGGAATTTGGATAGACATGAATGAACCGTCTTCATTTGAGACGAATGAAATAAAACCTTGGAATTGGTTGTATCCGGAAGACGATCAAGATAGATACCCTTTTTTTTCTCTCAAGTGTCCAGTAAACAAGCTTGATGATCCACCGTATAGAACAAGTTAATTTTAAAGATTAATTTTTTTCTATGTAAATAAAAACTTTTATCTAAATAAGAGAGTGCATTTGCTTTTGATTCGGATTGGCAATTGAATCCGAAATCTCGTCTTTCTCAAAAGACATTGTGTATGATCGGAATGCATACTTTTGAAGGCAAACAATATTTTCATTATGATGTTCATAATCTTTATGGTCATTCACAAGCATTAGCTACTTATGAGTAATAAGAAATGTTTTTGTTTTTTTTTTTAATTTTCTGAATTGTTTTAGTGCTTTCAAAAAAGTTAAAGCTAACAAAAGACCATTTGTTTTGACAAGATCAAATTTTGTTGGTACTGGAAAATACTCTGCTCATTGGTAGGCAAATATTTAAAAAAAAGAAAATTTAATTTATTGCTAAGGCTTGGTGATAACGATGCTACTTGGAAGCACATGAAAATGTCTATAATCGGTGCTATCGAGTATAACATGTTTGGAATTCCAATGGTTCAATCAGGATATTTTAATGAAATAGAATAATAATTTTTTCTAATTTAAGATAGGGGCTGATATATGTGGATTTTTTATTAGTGTTCAAGATGCAGAAATGTGTACTAGATGGCTACAATTGGGATCATTTTATACATTCTCTAGTAAATAATAAATAATCAATTAATTGTTTTAGTTTTTATAATTTTAGGAAATCACAATGCTAACGGAAATCTGCCAAAAGATCCTGCTTCTTTCAATAACAAGACTTTGGAAGATTCGACTAGAAAAGCACTTAAACTACGCTATGAACTCTTACCCTACATCTATACCATAATGTATCACGTAAGTCAAAATGGCGGCACAGCAATGAAAGCCCTTTTTTTCGAGTATGCTTACCTTTTTTTCTTTTTTAAAATACTTATTGATTTTTGCTTAGATTTCCCGAAGATTTTAATACATATGAAATAGATGAACAATTTTTATTGGGACATATTTTGGTCTCACCTGTGCTACAACCAGTAAGACTTTTATTTGAAAAAAAAAAATTATTTTTCATAAAATTGTTATTTTCAAGGGTAAAACTGAAGTAAGAGCATATTTTCCCCGAAATGCTGCATGGTACGACTTGCGAACTGTATGTTAAATTTAATTTTAATTTACAAATTTAATTCTTATTTAAAAAAAAAGGGAAAAGAGTTTCAAGAAGGAGTTCATATTTTGCAAGCTCCTATTGATTATATAAATATTCATTTAAGAGGTGGCATAGTAGTTCCTACTCAGGAACTAGGCGTGTGTTTAAACACTGAATGCGCGTAAGTCAAAAAATGAAATTTTTTTAAAACAATTTAAACAAATAAAACTCATCTAAAGGAGAAAAAATGCTTTTGGTTTAATTATTGCATTAGATAAAGACACAAAAGCCAAAGGTTCACTATTTTGGGATGACGGAGAATCGGACATAGCTGGTACTAATTATTATTTAGTTAATTACAATTTTGATTCAGGCGTAATTTTAAAAATATTAATTTTTTCTAAGTTCTAAATTATTTTTAGTCACTCAAAATGACAATTCAAAATAATTATTCTGAAGTTGATAGTCTGTTTTACAGTTCAATAAAATTTTATGGATATGATCAGAGTTTTACCAATGTTAAACTAGACGGAAACTTAATTGACTCAAGCAATATTGAGAATAAAGTAAATATCTAGAAAAAGTTTTTTTTTTTTTGATTTTTGTTTAATTTTAGGATAATGTGGTAACAATTTCCAACCAAAAAATATCTCTCAATCAAGACCATACTATAGAATTTTCTTAAATTTGACAAATAAATTAAAAATTTATTTAATAAAATTTTGCTTATTAAATTTATTGTCTTTTGAATGATATTTTTGCAAAAAGATAACTATTCAGCTTAGTAATCATTACATGTTCAGAAAAATAAATACTTGCTTTAATAATATTTTTAGTTAGAAAAATAGAAAAAAATTACTAAAAAAAATTAGCTATGTCAGAAAAAGAAGATTATATTGATTACTGGAAAAACAAGTGGTTGAATAAAGAAACTTTTTTTCATAGAACAAAAAATAATCCGTAATTTAGCCGTAATAATTGGAAAAAAAATTAGTTTCGCTTTTGAAGATATTTAGAAAAATACTTTGAAAAAATTTTAGACAAAAATGGTCGCATACTTTTTCCTTGCTGTGGAAAAGAAATCGATATGGCATGGTATAGCTATACATTCCTTTAAAAAACACTTGATTTAATTTTATCTAAGGCTTGCTTCCTTAGGATACCAAGTTGTTGGAATAGAAGTATCAGAAATTGCCTGTAAAGAATTTTTTAAAGAAAATAACTTAAAATACTCCATTACTGATTTGAACCAGTTTAGACTTTTTGAGGTTTTTTAATAAATTTATATACTTTTTTTTTTTTAATATTTTAATATTTCAAGAGTGAAGACGGTGGAGTTAAAATTTACAACGGTGACTTTTTCAAGTTTGATTTAAATTATGAAAAGCCTTTTGAATCCGTTTGGGATAGAGGTTCATATGTTGCACTTCCAAAGCATTTTAGAGATAAGTATGTTAATTAAATTTTTTATTTAATATTTGATTAAAAAAATTTTAAGGTATCCGAGTCACATGAACACTTTACTGGATAAAAATGTTAGATACTTGCTGGATACGGTTCAATATGACCAGAGTTTATATGCAGGACCACCTTTTTCAATTTCTGATGATGAAATTGTCCAAAATTTTGGGACAATATTTAATTTTGAGACTATTGAGAAAAAATCTATAAAGCCTTGTCACCCTGGAATGGATCAAGTTGGAACTATGAAAGAAATCATTTACTTTTTAACTAAAAAATAAATTTAAAAAAAATTTTTTTTGCAATATAATTAGCAAAATTACATATTTTAAAATGGGAGGGAACAAAATGCTAAATAATACTTAATCATGTGCTTTAAAACGAGAAATTCTAATAAAAAAATTTAAAAGTAATTATAAGAATGACTAATCATTTTTTAAATACTATAAAGTATAATAAAAAAATGAAAAAAAATTAACATTTATAAATTATAATGTCTGGAGAAAAATTAATGCCAACCAAAACTCATCCTGAATTTTGGAATGAAAGATGGACAAAAAACGAAATTGGATTTCATCAGTCCAATAATCATAAATATTTAGTAAAACATTTGTCAAAATTACTTTCTAGTCAAACAAAAATACGCATTCTCTTTCCGTTTTGTGGCAAAGCGGTCGACATGGCCTGGTAAATTGTTTTTAACTCAATATCAATAAAATTTTAGAATTTCTTGAAAAAAATCTAAAGGCTGGC
>VANL01001621.1:0-11826 GCA_006352455.1 Brachionus sp. 'Tiscar' | reverse complement strand
TAAAAAAGGTGCAATAAACCAAGTTGCGGTATTTTTTCTATTATTTTTTATCAAATTTAATTTTAATTTTTTTTAAATTGAAGAATTTTTGTCCGATTTACATTTGAAATTCAGAAAACCAAAATTTTTTTCCACAAATATTAAATATAATACTCCAATTATTAAAATTTAACTAATTTAAGACGTCGTGTGTTAACTAATTCATTAAGTAAAATTACTGATTTTCACCAATTTTACTAGATGAATATAAAAATGACTTACTTTTCATAAAATTACTTATTTAATTTAAAAATGTGGATTTTTTTTTAATCAAGTTTGATGCTAGTTTTTCCAATATTAAATTAAATTTTAAAATTTACCTAAACCCTTTTCTGATCAAATTATAAAAAGAAATTTAAATTAAAAAATGCGTGTGATAATATAATTGCTAGCTTATCATTTCCTCATATTTATTAGAAACTATCAATACTTGAAAATGATCATTCCTGATTTAACTAAAGGAGCTGAAATTGAATTTAATAAAATAAAAAAAAAAAAAAATTGCAGAAATCCACTGTTTACTTTGTGATTTTCAATTTGTGAATAAAATTAATTTATAAATTGATAATTTTTTAAGTTTTCCATTTTTATTTTATTTTCTTTTTAGCATTCAAATTATTTGAGAGATCTCTTTGACAATATAGCGAATAAAAATATAAAAGATTTGAACGATTTTGAATGGCAAGGATGCTTCAGAGTCTATGTTCTAGACGAAAATGGTAAGAAAAATTTAATAATAAAAAATTAATCACCATTTTTGGACCCAAACTAATATCACTGGTTTGCATTTTTAGAAATTGATTTTAATTTTTTAATTGTAACCCCAATGGTTCTAATGAAAAGCAGCTAGACAATAATGAAGTGCTGAATATCTCAAGAAAACTAGAGAACGTCAGGACACAAAAAGAAACGTAATTTATTTTTTTTATTTATTTAATAAAAATATAAAATTATTAAAATAAGTAAAAAATATGTTTTATTTTTTTTGGTTTATAGTTAGGTTATAAATGAATAAATGTCAATTTTTTTATTTACAATACAAATTATCTAAATTGCTGACAATCTGAATTCTACCAGACGAATCGTTTTTCTTAACGATTCTAGAGCCATGCGTAAGCATGTTTCGTGATCTGATTTACGAATGAATTAGATTTTTTGCTTCATAAATAAATATTAATTGATCATATTTTACACTAAAATTAAAAGAATTAGAAAATATTTTTTTATTTTTTTCTGGTTTAAAAATTTTCTAGTTTTTAGATAAATGTCAATTTTTTTAATTACAAAACAAAGAAAAAAAAATAGACTTCGTGAGTAAAACGTTTTTGTCTCCAACTGGCATCTTGGATAATTTCAACAACGACACAAGCAATTGCAGATTTTGACTTACTAATTGTCTTAATTACTTATTGATCCAACTCAATTTATATGAGAAAAAATTGAGTCCTTTTTTCTAATATTGACCGAGTTTGTCACAAAATATTGTCAAAAAAATTTCAAAAGATTCGATGAATTTTTTAGATATAAAGCGCGAATAAATGACTGACTAGCCCCAAAAAAATTTAGAAAATTTAAAAATTTACCAGCCAAAATCATTGCAGGAAAATTGCTTAATTCAAATTTAAAATTAAGAGCAAGATATATTCACTTTTTTCAGTCTCTTTAAGAAAAAATAATTGATTTCGATTTAATTTAGTTTATTATCTATGTTTCTCTTTAAAGATAGAATAAAATAAGTTAATATATTATTATTTTTTTTTAGAAAATATTTAATTATTCCAAGATACAAAGATGGCTGAAAGCATAGTTTCATGTGACTTTAAAGATTTTAAAATTTTTTTTTATTTAAATAATTCATTTTAAGTTATTTCAACTGAAGTAGAATCAATTGACTCAACTGCTTTAAAACAAAGATTTTTCAATCCGGAAGAATTTGTAATTTATTCAATTAAAAAAAAAATTTTCTAATCTTTTATGTTAAGAAACCAAGTCAAATCAAAAAATTTTATAAAAAATTCCTGGTTGTCTGCTCTTCAGTATTTGCAAATAACAATCTTCAACACAAATTGTCAACAAGGTAAATCCGTCAGAGATTTAAGCGTAATGATTTAATTTAATAAATTTTTAAATTATAATTTTTTTTTCTAATTTCTTAGAAGGTTCCATAGGAAAGCCATCTTTCGAGGAATGGTTTAAAAATAAGTGCTTTATTACCTGGGATAAAAAAAGCGAAAAATTAATTCTAAGTAAAAAATTTAAAATAAAAATTTAAAAACTAAAAATAAACTTATAAAATAAAGAAAATGATTTGAACGTCCGGTCTCCTGAAGAATTAAGTCAAACAATTCAAAATCCATTAGGAGATGTCCCTTTAATTGAAGGTAGAAATCAAATTTTTTTAAAAAATATTAACAAGTTGAAAATTAAAAGCTCCAGCCGGAATTAATTTGTCAGAAATTATAAATGAACAACTGTTCGAATCAGAAACGCCAAATGGTTCAGAAGGATCAAAAACGCCAATTAATTCAGAAGAATTGACAAATCAAGGTAACTCAAGTGATTATAATGGCAAAAGAAATTCGATTCCTTTGACAAAAAAGAAAAAGTTGTCAAAAAAAAAATATACACAAAAAAGGTACTCTTCGAAATCTTGCTCAAAGTTATAGAGATCTAACTGGTGCTAATATTGAGGATACATCTTTCAAGGTTACTTTTTTAAATTTTAAAATTTAACTTCAATCAATATTCCTTATTAATAAATTTTCTACTAGGTTGAAAACGTTATCGGCCACAAGTTTGATAGTATCAGAAACAAGCTAGAACTCAAAATTCAATGGGCTCCAGATAAAAAGCGTAGGGTCAAATATAAACCGTAAGAAAAATTACAATTTTGATCTTCTAAAAATAAAATTAAAAATTATTTAGAACATATGAAAGTTCATCATTGTGTTCCTGCTCAACAGCTGTAAGACAATATAGAATGAAAGTCTATCAAAAATATCATAAGATGAAAAAAAGAGCTTATTTTGGGAAAAAATTTGATATTTCCAAAGCTACGAATGAAGCCTTAGAAATTTCTGATGGTTTTTTTGATAAACTAGGAAAGAAATCTAAAAAATACTGATTTTTTATTTTTGTTTTGATTTATTTTTTTATTTTTCTTAATATTATTAAATAGTTATATTTAAATTTATCCTATTTAAATAAAATTATTAAAGATTTTATCAAATATTATTTTTTTATCACTCAAATTTGTTCAAACAAAAAATTAAAATTTATGAAATTACCCTGTGAAGAAGAGGAAGAAATCATCCTTTCTATAATTTGAAATAGATACCGAACAAAAAACAGTAAATACCAGTAATTTTGGTCTAAATATAAAATATTTTTTAATTTAAAGGAAAAAGTTCATCAGTCACCATCCAGTATACACAAATGCAGCGTAACATTGGAGCACCAAGGGTGTTTGAACTAGTATCTCTTCAAGCTTAGACAAAGTAAACATTTTTTTAAATAATTTTTTATTTTTTTAAAAAGTCATTTAAATGGAGATATTTTATTACAATAGAAATCTTTTTAAAATATAGCAGATTTTTTATCAGAAACATGAATTCAATTTTTTAAAATAATATCAAAAACTTTTCTTGAAATTTATCTATTAATGATTTAACAATTGAATTCATGTTTTTGGTAAAAAATCTGTATAAAAAACACATTTACTGTCAATCAGTCAATTCATTTTTTGCATCAATTTTTTTTTCTAGCAAAAAATTAATTTATTATGGCTTAGAAAATAACACCAAAAGTTAAATATGAAATTTTTTTAAATCAAAATATAGCCTAAAAAATAATTATTTAAAATAAGAATTTTAAATAAAATTCTAGAGATAAAATTTGAAATATATATTTGGTTAACAATCAAATATATTATATATTGAAAAAAATCCAAACCATTTAATTTTATAAATATTTTTTTCTAAAAATTAATTTAACAAAAATTCAAAATTTAAAGAATCAGAAAATTCTTAAAATAAAATGTTCAACCCTCAAATCAGCTCATTGCCGACAATCAAGCATCGGCCTTCGAAATTCCATTCACCGAACCTGACTTGAGCGTTGTAGACTCAAAATTTGTTATCGACGAAATATCGAAAGTTCCTGAGACCAACTACCAAAGCCCTTTTTTCGAGCCCAGAAGGCCAATATTTCTGCAACATTCAAAAGGCATTCTACCAGTCAAACAATCATTCACTGCACTCTGATCAGTCCAAAGAGTCCAATCAGGTATTCAACCAGATGTCCAACACAGAGAATAACTCGACAGCGCTCAGGAAAAAGCTTCAAAAACGACTGAACCCAAAAAGTTCTCTGCTTACGCCACATCCAGCACATTTGCCAAGAACCAGTCTGTGAACATCGCAGTCGTCTCAGCAGTCATATCAAGCAAACAATTTGCCAAGCCTGACCTGGAGACGACAAAATCGACCAAAAAAGATCCAGAATCTAAGCCACCAACTAGTCAAATCATGTACAACGAATTCAAAAACCCAAAGCAGCCACCAAATACGGCGTTCAACTATTCACTTATTCCCGAGCCATATTCATTCGCTACCACTGTGACTGTGACGACCAAACACTATCCGCCACAACTCAACTCACCATCCTATCCACCTATGCCCAATCTTAAGCCAGACAACTCGCATAGCAACCCGTCGTACGCTAAAACCAAAATGCCGCAAATGTACAATCAAAACCAAATGAGCTGTACCTTGAGCCAGCAAGTCAACCAACATTAAGATAAAACCCAAGATAAATGTTAACTTCCAAATGGCAGATGCGTATAGTCAACAAAACACAGCAAGTAAGTACATCTACCAAAATTCGAGAGAGGGTGACTACTCATCCTATGACAATTATAAAAAATGTCATCAATCTATCCAGCTTATGACTAGCCGGTTTTTAGTGGTCAATCTGATTTGTCAAGTAATCAGCAAAACCAATATTTGAGGCAAAGTTATGAGTCGATGTGAACAGGACTCAGTCCAAACAGGCTAATATCTCATATGGAAGTGTATTTGGCAGAAATGAGCCTAATTTCAAAGTGCACTCTTCCAATGACTTATCTTCAATTAATACGGACAAAGTTTTTTGATTTTATTTTCAAGTATAAAAGTTAAAAGCCAAATTTTGATATTCATTTATCTTTTAGTCTTAACATTTAATTTCATTTTTTCCAAATATATCAAATATACAATTATATTTAAAGCTAAAAATGTGATACTTTAAGGTACTAAATCACCAAAATTAAATGTAGTTATTAAGCTTTTTATTCAAGAAAAAAATTTTAATATAATCATGATTATTACTTGATTGTTCATATTAAATGTGAATAGTTGCTAAAATAGCCATTTCATTACATAAAAAAATTTCTAAAAATATATTAATATCTAATATGTAATATTTTTAAAAAGTTTTAGATATTTTAGATAATTTGTTACACTTAAAGTCTGGCCACTACTTTAGGCCTAGTAAAAGATAACGAATTCGTTTTAAAATATTTATTTAATAAATAAGAGTGAATCTAAAAAACTAAAAATAAAAAATAAGTAACTACAATTTATAGTGAAGTTCTTAATGCTAGACTAAGAATGAATATAAATAAAAACTAGGAAGTAAAGCTCAATCATTCCAATAAAATAAATGTTTACTATACTATTATTAATTGACTGTTGCAATAACCGTTATAAACTGTTGTTTGATAGCGAATCTAAAATCATTACTTCTAAATATTTATGTTATCCATAAATACAAATCTACTGTTTAAAATCAATATATACAAAACTATGGAGAGTCGGTTATATACCGTAACATATCCCCACCATGAAAATTGTTATTCGTCCTCGAATAAACCATTTTTGAAATTTATTTAATGAAATTTCTTTTATTGATTAATTAATTCTTTAGTAACCGAGTCCAAACTATCAGTTTTGTTTTTTTGGTTTGTCGTGAAATCGTGAAGAGATTTTTCTTCTTTTATTGACTTATCCTGTTCGAAGTTTGTTACTATTGTAGTTAATCTCAAGTTCGTATCAGTATTGTTTTTGCTTTTTTGCGTTTATTAATTAATTTTAATCCAAAGTAAAAACCAATAAACTTAAAATTAAAAAAATTATTGAAAATATGGAGAAGTAAAATTTGTTAAATAAATATTTCATCTTCTCTTCTAGTTGAAATTCTGTTTCGATGATTTTTGAACTTGCTTGCGTATTGTCTTCATTATTTGTTAGCAAAAATTCATATAGCATTTCATTATTAACTGTATCTTGGTAGAAAGATAAAACATCCATGTTTTTTAGAATAAGTGGATTATGATGTGCATCAAAATTTTTGATTTTATTTGCTAGATAATCGATTGTATAATAGTTAATATTTTCATTTGCTATAATTGTTGACCTCTGTTTATTTCTTTTTAAACTAAATTTTGTGCTTTTAATTTTTTGAATCTGGTATAACGTTCTACATTTCACTTTCTTAGTTGTTTTAGTTATTAAACCATCTGTGTTTAGGAAACCATCATAAGACTTATTATTTGAATAAAAAATTACTGGTTGCTTTTCAAAACAATATTCGTTGTTTTCTACAGAAACGTTGTTATTTAGGACAATGTTGATAACATTTAATTCTCTTATATGTACGTAATATTTCGAATTAATTACTAATTGCGGTCATGTGATTCATAACAGAATGAGTTGCACCGCTGTCCAAACCTATTTTCATTGAGATACCTTCAATTCTAACAATAATGCTTGGAATCTTTTTTTCAGAACTTGGATCATTTAAAACATATACTTTATCGCTTTCCAAGTCATCAGAGTTAAATGAGACACTATTAATTTTTTTAAGGTCTGATCTACATGTATTAGCATAGTGTCCTTTACGTTTGCACCTTGAACAAATAATTTTTTCATTTTTGTTTTTATTTTCGACTGAAGAAAAATTTTTAAACTTTCTAGAATAATCTAATTTATATTTAGTTTGTCTATTATTTTGAACCTTTTCTAAATTGTATCTTTTGTATTGCTTTTTAAATAAAACATTATTCTTGGATTGTTATTTTTGAAATAATTAATTTTAGCAACACTATTTGTAAAAAATTCCAATTGAATAGCTAAGGGAATAGCTGAATTTAATTTAGTGATATTACGACATACGAGTTCCCTTTTTGTAGATTCTTTTAATCCTTGAATATAGTGAAACATCTTTTCATCTTCTGCCATGAATGATATTTTATTAGTAAGGGTTTAAAATTTAATTACATAATTTTCAATTGATAGACCCTCCCTGTTTTTTAAGGATATTAATTCAGATCGAATTTTTTGATCACGATTTATATTTCTGAAAGTTGATTTTAGTTCATTTTCGAAGGAGATCCAATTGCTTTGTGATTCAATATGTTTTTTCAGAATCAGTAGCGGCAAGTCAGATACAAAATTAACAATAGCGTTTAATTTAATTTTTTCCTCAATGTTTGCCGATATAAATCCTTGCTTTACCATAAATAACCAGTCTTCTACATCATCTCTTGGATTCCCAGTAAATTTCGGTGTAGAATTTTCAAGTCGTTTAGTCTTGGTTATCATAATTTTATCTTCGTAATTAAAATTTGACTCATTTGTCGATAAATTTGCACTGATTTAAATTTAAATAATTAGAATCCTTTAGAATAGGAGTAGGGGGCAATCTATAGTTTGAAAACCCATAATTGTTTTCATGATATGATTTAGTTCCAAAATTATTTTGTTCATTAACTTTTTGCTTGGCGAATTGAGTTTGTTTAAAGCTTGTCTCACAATAACTTGTTTTTGGCATTGAAATGTTATAATCTTTTTATTTTCAATTGATTGATCTTCAATTTCGGATGATTGTTCATCAGTACTAGGGCTATCTTGGATTTTTGACTCAGTATGTTCTGATACATTTACTAATTTTTAGAAATCTTTATTTAAGTTGTATTCATTTTCTTCTGACGTTGAACTTTCTATTATTTTAAATTTTACTTGTTTTTCCTTTTTCAATGTATTAATTTCATGTTCTTTCCCTTCAAGTTCAGTTGATAATGAATACAATTTTGATTTAAGATATTCAAGCTCTTCATCCTTATCTTCACTTGATATAATTTGTTCTTCCGACTTCAAATCTTTGATTTTTAAATTGAGACCAGTTTTATATTTATGTTATCCATAAATACAAATCTACTGTTTAAAATCAATATATACAAAACTATGGAGAGTCGGTTATATACAGTAACAAATTATTAAGAAATATTATTATTTAAACTTATTATTTAAACTAAATAATGAGTCAAAATAGAAAAGGACGATCAAACATTGATTTAAACGTTTTTGTTGATAAATCAGTTCAATTTTTGATTGAGAATGCTCATACGCCATGTGAAATTTTTGGCTCATATAGTGGTGAAAATACATTATTGGGAAGTCTTTGCCTTTTATATTTGGTGCTTATTTACTAATAGATTCACTGTTTTTACATACAATGTGGAAAAGAGACACCAAAAAGTATTCGTTTTTCTGAAAAGGATAAAAAAAAAGTTGAAAAAATTTATTCAAACAAGTAAAACGGATAGTCGAAAACGATTCAATGCCGAATTTTGTGAATTTATATCTTTGAAATTTCATGCTATTGGTATTCTGTGTTGGCTAAAATATGGTTCAAACTGGTTTAGGAAAGAAAATGGAAAAAAAAAAGGACATTGTTGGAATGGTATATTTTCCTGCATATCATGTGAAAACTCCTTCAAACTTAATATTCCGTCTTTTGAAATGGACGAACTAATTATCAACTTGGAAAAATATAAAATAAATCACAAATCGTGTGTAGTAAACCCTAAAAACAAAAGAATTATTGGAGAAAAAAGAGAGTTAATGTCTCAAGAAATTAAATCGATTACTAACTTCTGAGCCCAAAATCTTATCAAAACTGGTCAACCGATCGAATATTCAGTTATTAGGAAGATGTCAAGCGAGCATACACATAGATTTAAATTATTCAATGAGGTGAGATCGGATGCAGATGCAGCGAAATCTTCATTTGACCTGCTAGTTAAAAGCAGTTGTAAAAAAGGGATAAAAGGATTTATTCAAGAAATATCCATATCGCCTTTCTCCATGAACATTATTCGGAAATTCAATTAAGGATGTGGGATAGCATTCAGAAGAGAAATCCAGTTTGGTATTTTGACGCTTCCGGTCTTTTTATTCCTGCTATTTTCAATCAAAAAAAGCCACTCCTATATTCAATTGTAAGTTATGATCCTATAAATAAATCATTGATTCCAATAGAAGATTTTTTTTCAACTGAAAACGACACAACAAATATATCGATCAACCTTTTAAAAATAACGTCATCATTTGAGAAATTAAAACCCGATTATTATCCTAAAATCATTATTACAGATTTTAGCTGGGCAAATATAAACGCACTGTTGAGGATCATTTTAAACTGTGATATTATTCAATATCTGAAATTAAGCTACAACATTGCCGTTTTGAAAGATTATTCCTTTTCGACCATTTTAAATTCAAAAATCTATATTTGTTCAACTCATTTTTTAAAAAAAAAAAACGATGATCTTGATGATATTAATATAACAAAAGGAAAAATTACCGATTAGATGCGTGCAACATTTATTTATTGCTTTACAATGCTTCAAAACTCTTCATCGATTGAAGAATTTAATCAGAATTTGAAAGATATGGTCACTATCTTTTGTCAACCTAAATTATCTCAGTTATTACTTCGTTCGCTAGTTAGAATGAATATAGAATGAATATAAAAAATTTGATCGAAAATTTTTGATAACTTCAAAGGAATCAAAAAAAAGGACCCATTTGGTACCTTTTAAGGAGTGGAATTCTAATTCGTTAGATAAAGACAATTTTCCTCAAAGATCTCAACTAACACGATTGACTAATAATCCTGTAGAATCAAGGTTTGGATATTACAGAAATAATGTTCTAGACATAAATAAACGGCTGAAATAAAGCGTCTTCTTTTTCCAAGCGAAATTGTAATTCCATATTACAACTATCTTTCGATGAAATTTAAACAGTTTTATGAAAAAGATTGGATCGATTTCTCTAAAAGTAAAGATGGACACAAGAATTCCGAGGAAGAAGAAAAATGGGATTTTAAGAAAGAAAAAAAAATAACAAAAGAAAAAGGAATATATTTTACTAACAAGTTTACTTTTGGGATTGACAATTTAAAGCAGGAAGATTCCCTCAAAACTAAGTTTCTTGGAAAATCAGAATTGTTTTCAATACCATTAATTGATGTTGAGAATTCCGAATTTAGAGCAGAAGTTTCGATTTGTTTCAGGGATCACATCTTTTTTTAATTCAAATTATTCGAAAATGACTTGCAAAAATGTTTATGAGCTTCTAAATAATGACCTGTTAAGTGACGAAGTAAATATTATTTTTAAAAAAAATTTTAGCTTTAAAATTTGATTTGTAAATATTTATTTTTTAGATTATTTTTAATTACTTCAAAACTAAAGGCCAAACATTTAACATAAGAATTATTGATTATTTTTCGACAAGTAAAATTTTTAATGGTATGTTCTTGAGTGAGAATATTTTTGATGAAGTAATTTAAATTTTTTATAAAAAACATGATTTTTAAATATAATTTTAATTATTTTTGTAGGATTTGAATTCGTATTCAATGATCGCTTGCTTGGTTTATGATCCACTCCGTCATCATTGGTGTCTATTCTTTGTTGATGTGAAGAATCAAAGTTTTTCGTTGATTTTTCGTAGACTTAGATTCATTAGGTGCCGAGAATGATAATATCTATTTTGAAAAGTGGAAGTAATAGAAAATAGCTTGCTTTCTTCAATAAATAATAATCCTTTGAAAATTTTTAGATTGTTTTGCAACTATCGGACGGATTTACTTGATACAAAATGGATTTTAAGGAAATTTGTACATCCTTTGCAAAATGATGGAGTAAGCTGTGGTGTTTTTGTTTGTTTGTTTTTCGAAAGCTTATTAAATGTTGATGTAAGAGAAAAAGAGCTAAAAATAAGAGAAAAATGCCCATATCGATTTAGAAAAGTGATTTTTGATGAATTATATAAAGAAAATTTGAAATATGTAGGCAAAGTGAATTTATGTTGTATCTGTGGTAAGAAAGATTCCGATCAAGAATTATTGGGTTTTGATTGCATTCATTCTTATCATTCAAAATGCTTAAAAAAAAAAGAATGCGAGCAATGTGAAATTATTGATTGCTTACTCTTAAAATACAACCATTCTTAAAAATGTATTTTTTAAGATCAAATAAACTCTAATAAATAATAATAATTTAGATTTTAAAAAATCTAAACCAACGAAAAAATGAACGGAAACTTCAGGAAGTCTAAGTCTAACGAAACCTTGGCTAGTTTGGCCAAGAAAATTACTGGAAATTTATTTGTAAGGAAATCGAGAAGTGAATTTAATATTGTGAGACCAAAAATTCAGGAACAATACATAAAAATTTTAAAGAAATTTTTCGCAAACTACCCAAAAAATCTTTTTAACTCGATCAATTGTTTAATGGTTGTTTTATTTAAATTATAATTATAAATTTAATAATTTTTTTTAAAAATATGTTGATAAATACCCTTTAGAAGCCTTTGCGAGCATTTTTTTTTTTTTTTTTTTAACCTTGTTCGCTCCTTGTGGAGCATAGGGGGGAGCTCATCTCCTTTCTAAGTACCT
>VANL01001620.1:0-11827 GCA_006352455.1 Brachionus sp. 'Tiscar' | reverse complement strand
TTATCAATCGAAGAATATATACGATTGAAAACAATTCTGCAGAAAATTTTACTTGGAACTGAAATTAAGGTTATTCCACGCCAATTATCGCATTTCGAAAGATCACCTTTTTTCGGTATTCTAACAATATGTCCTTTTGACCAATCTTCTGGAATTTCCTCTTTGACCCAGATAGTAGAAAATAGGTCAAACAATACAGAGACAGATATGGCTACGTCAGCTTTTATCATCTCAGCTTGTATCGTATGTTTATTAACTTGTTTAAGGCTTTGTAGTCCAGAGTTATTCGAATTGAATAGTCTGGTTTGTGAACGACATGTATAGGTTAGCACCATGGGCTATTACTGGTTCGAATAATTTTTGCCTCTAACTGTTTGTCGATTTCCTGATGCACTTTTTCTTTCAAGTGGTATGGAAGTGGTCTGGATTTACATTTCAGTGGTTTCTGGTTCGAATCGATGAATTCAATTCGAAATGCTGCATCCGAGTTGAAATTTGATCTTAAGTCAACAACATCTTTTGCCGAGATATTTCTCAATTCCTCTACTACCACTTGTCTTGCATCATCAATTGATTTGAAACGAAAGTTAGGAGCCTCAAACGTTTCAGGATAATTTTCGAGGGTTTCTGTGTTCATTTGTATACTTTCAGTACTACAAGTGCTACTACTTGATAAACAAGTGAGTGTTTCCGAATTGTTGCTTTTCCTTTTGTTGAATTGTTGCTTTTCCACGAACCCATTGGGATTTGTCGAAGTCTTTTAAAAATGATTCCATGACGGTCATCCAGTTTTCTTACCATCCATTCCTTTTCTGAATACGTCGGGAAATTTTAGAATGTTCCTATTTATTGCGGAATTTCCATCCATTTTTTGTTGCTGTTTGAGTTATTAACATGCATGACACTAACAACGTGTAAGGTTGTCTTTGGCGTGGAATTCCTCCCTTTACGAGAATACTTCAATAATATAAAATTGACAAAACAAACGAGAAAAAAATTATTGTTTCGTTGTTTTTTTAAACTATAACCGAACAACTAATACCATTTACGAGCTGAATCGTATTTGTCCAGATACGGATTAAATAAGATATGATTCGATCCGTTAATGATGGTTCAGGTACAAATTCTTCTTTTTTATGGAAGTTCATCCAAGCATTTACGCGTATGAAAAAGATAAAGAAAAGTATTTTCAAAAAGTTCATTTTGATAATTCGGAAAGAATAAGGAAAAAAGGAATTAGTTAGTGCCAATGTCAATACTTTAATTCGTGTGCTACTATTAATATACTATTTTTGCTTGTATTTAGTGTTAGAGTACACGTTTTTCTTTTGTTCGTTTCTAAATCAATTCTAATAAAGAAAGAAACCTAGGGACGCCAATGTAATAAACCTACTTATTCGGCACTAAGCGGTTTATACTCTAAATATTTAAAATAAATAAAAGAAATTCTTCTTAGTAAATATTTTATTTAATTATGTTTTTGGCCACTTCTAGCCTAAAGAAAAATACAATATATAAAGAAAAAGATAGGAAAAACAATAACAAAAATAATATAATAAGTAAAACTGAAAAAACTAAAACATGTGCTACAATTTCAACATGCTTCTATATAATTAAACAAACATGCATATGTAATATTTTAAATCAAAATAAACTGCTCTTTAAGTGAGAAGATGATGTAGTTATTTAGAGAACTACAACATCCATTCACTCAAACTGAAATAATTTTAATTTTCCACATAAATAAATTTTAAATTTAAAAAAACAGTGAATTTTTTGTCTTTAAAAGTAAATTTTCATTAAAATCAATTAAAATATTTAAACCTATTAAAGTTAAATAAAAAAGAAAATTTTAAAATTTTAAATATGAAAATAAACTTGACATGAGATGTCAAGTAATTGCTTTGGAATAAATTTATTTTTTCTCTATTATTAAACAAATTTATCATTGGATTGAGAAAGTGTTTTTTCAATTTTTTTTTATTTTATAAATCTACATTGCATTAAAATGATGTTACATTAAAATTATTTAAATTAAATCAAAGATTTATTTTAATTTCTAAAGATAAACTTTTTGAATTGAAATGATATTTTGAAATGATCATCAGCTTAAAGATGCCAACAGTTCTCAAAATTTAAAATTTAAAATTTAACTTGGTCTTTGGCTAAATATTTTGAATAATTTTTTATAAAGAATTATT
This sequence comes from Brachionus sp. 'Tiscar', assembly GCA_006352455.1. Lineage (NCBI taxonomy): Eukaryota > Metazoa > Rotifera > Eurotatoria > Ploima > Brachionidae > Brachionus > Brachionus sp. 'Tiscar'. The sequence continues at coordinate 9,626 of VANL01001620.1, read as the reverse complement.
TTGATAAAGATGCATTTGAAATAATATTTCATTCTCATTGCCTAAATTTTGTTTAAAACTGCTACCAATTTTTTAAATTCATAAATGATCATTTACCAAAAAAATCATGCTGTTGAAGGTTTAGATTTGTCTTTTTTAAAGTAGTTGATCATCAGTTATATTTCTAAATGTTTAAGTATCATTTATCAACAGTTCATATAATAAAGTAAGTTAGATGATTCCACTATATGAATTTTGTTCAAATGCTGGACATTTTTGCAAACTGTATTTAATGATCAAATTTTAATGATCACACATAAAAAACTCTTCTCAAAGTTCAAGTATCTATATTTATTGTAAATTGACGAAATTTAAAAATAAAGCTAAAGAAAAATTTTTTTCTCAATTAAATGAGAATTCTTTGACAAAAATTCACATTCATTTAAAACATTAATAAAATTTAATGGCTTTTATAATCATAGAATTTTGTTTAAAATGAATTTACACATATTAAATATCTTCAATTTAGCAGTGTGATATTCTTCTAAGATAATAAACTTTCGAAGATACTAGTTTTGAAATTGATGAGATTGCTTATGTTGATTTGAAAATTCGAAAGTTTCATCACCAATGGAATCAAAATTTTTATGAGTTAGTGTTTCAAACGATGTTTCATCTGGTTCTTCAACAACCTCTTTTTTTTTGAGCACAACTTCCAAGATTTGACGCTCTACATTGGTAATAGGCTGAATTTAATGACATTTTTAAGTTACCAAAAGTCTGAAAAAATTACTAAAAATTTCAAAATGAAATCAAAATTTTATAATTATGTAAAAAGATGTCAAAAATTAACATTTAATTTCTTAAATTTGAAAAATTTTCGAAATTTTTTTATTCAAAATTTTTTTTTCAAAAAATGTACTCTTTTTGAGCGATTATAAAAATTTTTTAACTAAATAAATAAAAAAAGTAAAACCATCATTTTGTCGAGAATTTTGTCTAGTTTCAGAATTTATATAGTTTAAGGGGTTTGCAAAAAAGTAGATCCCGAAAAAGTTAAAAAATGTCAAATTTTTTCCGATTTTTTTCCGAAAAAATTTTCAATTTTTTTTTTTGTTTCAAGATAACCAGCTCAGAATATAGAGCATTTAATTCTCTATCAGAAAATGTGTCGATCGAGTAGATTCGATTGATTAAATTCTGAGATAAAAAGCTTAAATAAGATATACTTTATATAAGGCTGTAAAGGTTCATACCCCCTAGCCAAAAAAAAATTTTTGACCCCCCCCCTAAAATTTTGACTAAACCTAGGTTTTCAAATACGTAGAATCCAAAAATGAGGTCGAAATCTATATCTGGGGATAGCGTGGAAGTTATGCATCGCCCGAACTTTATCAAATTTCTCTTAATTTTAATCCTTCAGTATTTTTAATAAACTTTTAAATTGATTCATCAAAAATCAAATTTCTAATTTTTCTCACAAAAAATGCATCATTTAGTAAGTAATTTAAAACGGACATAGCCAGAAATGCAAAGATTTCTTAAAATTTTTTTTTTCCAAAAAATATTTTAGGGAAAAATTGGTAAAAAATATTTAATCTTGAGACTTGGTTTATTACAGAATCTTTTAACTTCAATTTATACTTGATAAATTGCTCTAATTTGTAAAATAAGTTTACTTCTTATTGAAATACTTGGTACTTAGTCAAACATAGAAATATCAATCTTTCTCTTTCATGCAGACCAAGGTAAGACAATATATATGTTTTGTGTTGATAAGCTTAATTAAATATTAAAAAAAACGTCTTCATGATGAAATAGGATGATTTTTTTTTAAACTTAGTAATTTTTGAATTTTGTTTTTAAATATAAAGCTCAATCAATAGTCCACAAATATTTTTGTGTTTTGAATATGAATTACAATTGAATTGTGTTTCTCAATTTTCTCTTGAAATTTATCTGAGTTTTATTTCAAAGATTTTTAATCATATAAAGCAATAATTTTAACAAATTTAAAATAAAATTTTGGGAAGCACTTTTTTGATTAAACCACAAAATTGTTTTTTTATTCTTGATAAATCATTCTGAAGATTATGACATTTATACTGTAAACTTTTAGAAAAAAAGCGAACTTTAAAATTTATTTCTTTCAGAGTTGTTTAAAAGTCCCAAAAAAAAGTCTAAGTCATTAAAAAAAAAGTCCAAATCAGGACTTTTAAATTTTTTTTTTTAATGACTTAGACTTTTTTTTGGGACTTTTTGGGACTTTTAGCGTACGCTTAGGCATTTTAAATTTTAGTATTTAAAAAAAGCCAAACATTTTTGTTATTTTTTGTTATAACAAAAATGTTTGGCTTTATAAAAATTCTCTCCTAAAATAAAGATTTTTTTTTCATTAAAGCGTTATGCATTTGCCAGTTTATATGAATGTAGTGTGATGTTGCTTTTTATTTCAAACAAATTTTAGTTAATTGGCTTTTTAGATTTTGTTCGAATTACTCGCACTCTCATCTTCAACAAAGCTTCATTCAAACCAATCGTTACTCTACCAGCTGCAATGAACAAAATTCAATCAGCTTCAATTCAGACAAGTACTGTTCGAAGCGATATTGACTTAGCCGCTAAATACATTGGAGCTGGAGCTGCCACTGTCGGAGTTGCCGGCGCGGGTAAAAATATTTTATTATGTTGCTCTTTTTTTTAAAAAAGTTAATTTTCTCATCATTTTTAATAATAAAGGAGCTGGAATTGGAACAGTTTTCAGTTAGTCATCGGCTATGCTCGTAATCCAGGTCTAAAACAACAATTGTTTTCCTATGCCATTTTAGGTTCTGAATTTAGAACATTTAATAATTGATTAAATTTTAGTGTTTTTCTAGTGTATTTTTTTAGTTCAGTTTAACATGAATAACTTTTTAATAATTAACTTTCTGGAATTTAAACATCCTTTGTAAGTTTAGTCATTTATCCATTTTAAATTAATTCATTTTTTAGTTTATAAAAATTTATGATAAATCATATTAAAAAAAATTAATATTTTGTATACTTAAAATACCACTAAATATTAATAAAATTGTATAAAATAATAAATTTGTTATCAGTTAGCCCTAAATAAGCTACTGGAAAACGACGAATTTGTTAATAGACCTAAAACAGGTCCTCAAAAAATAGCTGGATAATTGTTTTTCCTTAAAATAGATTTTAATTTTATTTTTTTTATTAATTTAATATATTATTTTTTTATGCATAATTTCATAAAAACTATTTGAAAAAATTATACAAAAAATGTGTGTTAACAAGTCATTTGTTTAATTATAAAAAAATTTATTTTTTTATAATTCAGCACAAAAAAAATGTATTTTGTAGTGATTTGAGTTAAAAAGTTTTTAGTTTGTGGGGAACAGTTTTCTAATTGTGGGGAACCATTTATCTAATACATATATCAAATATATAAAGAGATTATTGTTGGGAATATTAGTTCAGCACAATCAATTTCTGATTAGCACAATGAAAAAAAATTTTAATACAATTCGATTTCTTCTCAGCACAAAATATTATATTTAAAAAAAAAAAACATTTAGCAAAAAAAATTGTGTTTGAAAATTTTTCTTAAAGAAAATTTTTTCAACACAAAAATATTTATAATAAAATAAATTTTTTTTTAATTTTAAATTTTATTTAATGATATTTATAAGTGGAAGTTAGGTAAAAAAAATAAATTTCGAAGCTTAAAGAAAATAAATTAAAAATAATTGTCTCTAGAAAACCATTTTTCCGCATTTTTAATTTTTATTTAGTTTTTATTTTTTTTTATCTTATTTAAATTTATTTATTTTTTTATTCTGAAGGAGCATTAGCTCGGTACAGATAAACAAATAAATAAAATAGTATTTCGCTTTCGAAAAAAATCAACTTCGAATTATTATAAATAAAAATTTAAAAAAAAAAGAATATTAAAAACGATATGCTGAAACTACATTTTGTACCTTTATTTGTTTTAAGTTATTAATATAAAATTTTTAATATTAAAACTGAAAAGCAATTGAGAATTATAAAATAAACATAGAATATAGATTTTTTCATAAAATGTTCTAATTTTGTGGTGAAAAGTTTTGAGATGTTTGGAAGAGTTTTAATATTGTGTGGAGTAAATTTGTGTTTGGGGGATAAGGTAGAGACATATATAAATATATATGTCATTGTCTAAAAGATGAGATTTTTTTTTTTTTATTTGTTAATCATTAATTATTATACTAAATAAAGGATTATTGTACCCTTACGACATCTGAAATAATGTATTATGGGGATTAATTAAATGATCAGTATTTTAATTAAATAAGTATATTTTAGTATATAACTATAAAATTTAACATATTCGAAAGCAGTGCATTTTGCAATGATCAATTGCACACTCTGACACTTGATGAAATTTTAAATGATGCCCTATGTTGCATTCATGAATTATTTTTAAAAAAAAATGATTGAACATTAAAATGAAAAAAAAATTATCAAATTTTAGATAAAATTTTATTGGTCACATTTAATTAAGAGATTTGACTCTTTAAGTAGAAAAAAATTGTTTGTTTTATAAATTTACAATGTGGCTAAGTAGAAAGTAGAAACCCTTAGTAGAAATTTTAAAAATTTAACTAACAGATAAAATAATTTTACAAAATGTATACAATTTATGAATTTCAGTCAGAACTGATCGTTAAACATTGTTACAAATTTTTAGATTTTTTGAAAGAAAGAATTTTATCAAATTGTTTCATTAAAATAAATTTGATTTAGGAATTCCAGGTTGAATTTGAGTATAAAGAAATTACATTTTGACAATTGAAATTTAAGAAAATTGGCTCCAAATAACTGTACACCAATATAATTAGATTATACAAGATATGAGAAATAATTGGGAATATTGAAAGAAAATACTGTCCATACATCAAGTCAGAATTTTTGATAAAAAGATTTTTTACAACAAGTAACGCTAAATAAAATAAAGAAAGTGGAAATATCAAAACAGAATAGAGTAAAAAAATTATATGACGAATGTTGAGTCGATCAGTTAGACATTTGAATTTACAATTAACTTAAAAAAAAAAAAGTAATTAGAAGTTATTATTATTTTATTTTTTAGAATTAGTTAAATTATAATTAATAACGATCATTCAATTTTTTGTTTGGAATTTTGAGAAAAAAAATAATTGAATATTTTTTTTAAAGCTTTAAATTAAAAAATTATTTAGAAAGAAAAGAATAAAAAAATTATAATTATAGTTAGTTTTAAAAAAATTTGTTAAAATTTTATTTTTACCTAAAATCTCTAAATGATATAAGAGAAAACTAAGCCAATAGATCGATGCTGTTTTAAAAAAGAAAATAAATTAAAAAAATCAATTTATTCCCATAATTTATCGATCATAGCTTTGATTTATTTTAATAAGCTAAAATAATGATTTTAACAAATGTATTTTTTTCTAAAAATCTGTATTTGCGATTTAAAAATTCAAATTGAACTAAAATGTTTCCTTTTTTGAATAATTAAAATAAACGATATTAAAATATTTCAATAAAAATAATGCATCATTTAATTTTCATAAGATTTTACTTTAAGAGAATTTTTCTCATGTTTATATAAGACATAAAATTAAGCATCAACAAGATTTGATTTGATTAAAAAAAAAAAGAAAATAAATATTTTTCTTATTTAAGGTAAAATTTGTGCTAAAAAAAGAAAAAACTTTGTTCAATTTGAATTTGAAATTCACTGGCCCTAAAGATTTTCACTAGTTCGTAGTTTTTATCAATAAATTTTTTCAAAAATTTATGAAATTATTCTGCTTTATTTTAGAATAATTTTAAATTATTCTAAAATTTATCAATAAATAAATTGATAAAACTTAACTTTTGAAGAACAATTCATCTTTCTCAAAAAAAAGTTTAAATCAAAAAATACCGCATTCTTCTTCCACGTTATTTCCTAAGCTTTCGTTGCTTTTTGAAACAGCCATTTCAATAGTTTGAGTACAGCTATCTGTTGTGCCTTAAATTCATATTATTAATTATAAAATTAAGGGAGATGATTTAATTTATCAAAAATTTGTTCCCCATTTCTAACCAATTTTATTAAAATTTAAGACTATTTTTTGAAAAATAGTCTTAAATTTAAAAAAAACACATTTTTAAGCAGTTTTTCTAGCAAAGCTGAAAATACAGGTACGATACATACGTGTATTTTTATAAGACATTTATAAGACAAACTTATAAATAAGTTATATTATTTTGAAAATCAAAAGTTTGCACTAAAAATATCCAATTCTAAACTTTTAATTTAGATAAATTTGAAATACCCGCAATATTTAAATATTGTATATGCATAACTAAAACGCCTTTAGTAAATCAATTTTTTTTCAATAACCTAGTATTAATGCATATCAGGCATTTAATAATTAATAAAAATTCTTTCTTAATTGAGAGTTTTTCCTAAATTAAAAATTTATGAACATAACAATTTCCAAACTTTTAAATTCTTTTAAAATTAAAATTGTTTTCTACAGAAGGAATTAATCTTTTTAAAAGATAATAAGGCTAAACATTTCTTGCGAAATTATTTTTGTTTAAATTCTTTCGATTTGATTCCAAGGAAATCGCAACAATTGCTCACTTTGAGGCCAGCTTTTGGATTTATCCAAAACAAGAATCAAATGATTCATAAAATGTAATAGGAGGCAAATAAAAAGCCCAGTGTCAAAAATGGTCTAGAACAATCCAGTTCTCAGGGCTTCAAACTGAAAGAATTTTGAAAATTTGTCACTCATTTTTTATTAATATTTTTTAAGATTTTCTGCTTAACTAAAGACATAGGATTCAATGAATCAATGTACAAACTACTACGTGGTATTCGTCGACAATGTTAGAGTTTTATATAAATAAATAACTTTATATTTTATATGAATATTACAAAATTGCGTTTAAACAAAATTTTCAAATTTTAATTTTAATTTCAATAATTTTTTTAATATTAATTAGTTTAAAATTATTATTTTGAATATAAAAAAAGTATATTACGAAATTTTTCAGTTCCTTTACGAAAAATGTTTGCGAAAAATATTCGAAAGATATTAACGAATAATATTCGAAAGATATTTGCGAAAGATTTTCGAAATTTTTGGCCATCTTTGACGTTTATTTTTCGAAAATTGATTTCGAAAATTTTTCTTTTTTTTTTGTTTTTAATTTGACAGGGATACCTTGAATTCATCATATTTTACGTAAATTATGGTAAATTCACGATATTTTACCATATTTAACGTAAAATATGGTAATCTAAAAAAGGGTATTTTGCGTAAAATAACGATAATTATCTTAAATATCGATAATTATTGTAAAATTAAGTGAAATGGTTTAGGGTTTTACCTAGGTGAAAAATGGTAAAAATTCAACAAAAAAGATAAAATGGATTTTTTATTATTACATTCTATTTATTTTTAACAAATTATGAAAATTAATATTTTAATATTATTTACAAAACAGATTTTTTTTTCTAGCGTTTATTTATTTTAAGCTGTTTGCTGCCTTGTCCCAAGCTTCTTTGAATGTGGATCCTTTAGAATAAATTTCACATTAATTAGTTTTCCCAGATCGGTATTGAAAATTTTAATTTCGAACATAGTAAATTTTTATATTCAATTCAAAAATTATTTAAAATCATATATATAGAGCCGTATTAAAAAAGATATTCAATCAGAATTGAGTGAATTTTGCTATAAATGCTTTTCAAAAAACTTTGACGGTTGAATAGATAAGATAAGAGCTGTTTAAAAGTCTCAAAAAAAATTTCAAGTCTGACTTTTTTTTTTAATTTGCTAGACATCATATCAAAAAATTTATATTATTTTTGGTTGTCTAATGCAATAGAATTGTCATATATCAGAATTTTGTATTCAGCAATTTTGCATAAATTTCTTCAAAATTCTTCTTCAGTATTCAAAATTTTAAAGCCTGAACTTGGATTTTTGAAAGAAATTTAAAGAAAAAAGTCCGGACTTGGACCATTTTGTGAAGTTCAGTACAAAAGAACAGAACAAAGTTAAAATAAAATAAATAACTTTTTTTCTAAAAGTTTAAAATTAATTCTGTGAATGCAGAATGGTGCAAGATTCAAAGTTGCATCAACTGGAAAAGTCTGCTAATGATGTGCAAAATCTCTGCAAAATTCAATCCGCTCGAATATATTGAAATCTTATTTCTGCTAAACTCTGCAAATTTAGCAGACCTTAATATTTAATGCAACTTTGAATGTTGCACTATGGTGCACTTACAAAAAAGTCATTCAATTTTTTTACATTTTTTTCTGTTCTTTTTATCATTTTGTACTGAATTTCACAAAACCGACTTGGACTTGACTTGAGACTTGTGACTTTTATACAACTCTGTTATAAATCATCTTAAAAAAATAAAAAAAAACTACTGAAAATTTTAATTTTTTATTTATTAAACATATCTTAGATCACTAAATTCGGATAGAAAATCTTTTTTTTAATACAGCTACAGTACTGCTACGATAAACTGTTTTTCCAAATAAATCCGGTAAATTTACTTTTTTTTACTTCGGTAATTTCACGTAAAAAACAGTTTTTTGTAGCAGTACTGTATATATGATTTTTGAAATTTTTTGTATTTAAAAAAAAATTTAATATGTTCGTATTTATTAAATTTTAATAATTATAAGTAAATACAGGAGAAGTTAAATTATTGATAAAAAAAGCATGGGTCTAAAATAAACTTGAGTTTTAAATTATTTTTAATACTAATCAATTTATTATATAAAAATCAATTTATTCCATTAGTCTAAAAGTTCAATTAACATCAAACTTGTTTACAATAAATTTGTCACTAAAAAATAAAATGTTATTGTTTTTGTCTCATTAAATGTGTGTTTGAATTGATTTTGTCCTTATTTTTATTCAATTTGTACATAAATTTATATGAGCCATATAAAATTATTTATTGGCATTGTGAATTTTGGTACAAAAATCAAAAACAAAACAAAAAGTGGCTTAGCTTAAGTTCTTAGATTATTTTAACTCTAACAATAATTAAAAATTTTTCTAGCAATGGTAAAAGGAGTTTAATTACTCAAAGCCATTTAAAAAATAATTAAAAAAACTATCAAAAAAAAAAAATTCTGAAGGACCAAAACATTTTCTGTAAATTGTAGCAACTGATACATATTTTGTACCACAACTTAAAGTTGAATTTGATTTTAAATATAATTAAGTATCCCAAATTTACTATTTTCAAAGTTTTGCAGATTTATTGCAGAGTTTTACAGAATCAGTATACTGGTGGTACAAAGGATGTATCAGTTGCTACAATTTACAGAACATGTTTTGGTAAGATATCGTGAATTTACCATAATTTACGTAAAATTTGGTGAATTCAAGGTATCGAAGCAGCACTGTATATCCAATTTAATTATAGTTAGTTTTAAAAAAATTTGTTAAAATTTTATAAATTTATAAATTTATAAATTTTATAAATTTTCATAATTTGTTAAAAATAAATAGAGGGTTAGGGTTGCCTAGATTTTACGCAGATATATAAATACTAAGAAAAAAAAAATCTAGGTATTACGTTTGTCGTGT
>VANL01001619.1:0-11841 GCA_006352455.1 Brachionus sp. 'Tiscar' | reverse complement strand
ATGTAAGTTTTGAGTCTAATGTAATTCCTAAGAACTTAACTTTTTCTTTTAGATTTAAACTGTTTTCATATAATTTTTGGTCAAGATTAGCTTTTTTCCTAGAGTTTTTTTCATAAAATTTGTTAAACTTTATCTATTAAATTCAGAATAAAATTTTTTTCTAGATCGTTCAATGTTAATAAAAGAAATAAATTATCAATATTAAAATTGGGATAAGTCTTTTTGTTTAATTTAGTCTCCAATACAATATCTCGAATATTATTTTCCCTCTTGATAATATAAGCGATTAAAACCTTTATGATATTATGCGAAATAATTGATTCACTGATATTTAAAAAAAATCTTCTATTTGGACTTTTTTTTTTCATTATTGTCTTTTTTTGTAGATTATTATTAATTATTACTGGACGTTGAATTCTTTCGATTTTTCCAATACTAGATACCTGAAATATACTAGATACCAGGTGGCCAGCCACCTGAAAGGCCGTTCAAAAAACACACGGTCCAAAAAAAAAAGTTTTAGTAAGATGTGTGAAGAAATTAATAAGCATTAAAAGTAACATCATTTTTTTCTTTTATTTTAAGTTAGTTAATTTTTATATTTTTCAAAAATCTTTAAATTATATATCTTAATTATAGACATTTAATAAATATAATTTTTTTTTTATTGATCAAAAATGTTATTATTTAAATATTGGCTAATTTAAAATTTTTAAGAGTGCTTGAAATGATAAAATTTAATACGGAGACATATTATCAAACTTTGTTAAACCATATCATGAGTGTTGTGCATAATTGTGCATGCAGAAATGTGCAGCTATAAAATACTAAGTTTAAGATTGAATTTTAACTTTGAATATGTCGTTCTACAAAAAATTTTGATCAGAAACTTCAATTTACTTTTATTTTTAAGTTTTTAACTTCAACATTATTATGATTATTAAAGTAAAAGTTTTTTAGAAATGCTAGAAGGCAGAAGCTCTAGAATTGCTTTATTTTGTACACCAAAAAGTAAGAGAAATACATAGAGACCAAAGATAGTCTGGAGGACAAGAATTGAAAAAAAGATGAAAGATTGGAAATTCACATGGGAACAAAAGAAAAGTATATTAGGGATGTTTGAACGTGATTGGCATGGATTATTTCAAAACACTTTCCACGCTTTTAGATTATATAAATTTAATTTATGAATTTTAGCCTAGTTTAAAAAACTAATTTTGATTATTTAAAAAAGTTCAAAAATTTAAAAATAGACTTTGTTTTCTTTAAAAATAGTTCTAAACTAACTTAAAATTAAATAAATTTTGATACATTTTTATTTTAATTTTTGATAAATAAAATTCAAAAAAAATTTCTTAAATGCGAACAATATCTAAAATATTTCAAAATTCTTTAAAAAATCTATTTAAACAAACACGTTATTCGTCATCATCTAACAATGAATGGACAGATGACATGTCAAAAAAGTCATTTTGGCAAAAATTCTATTCAAAACATTCGACTGAGAGTTTCGAATGGCTGATAAATTTTGACCAGTCACTGACTAGTCTAATAGATAATGGAACGTTGAGGGGCCGAAAATCCATAATGCTCGATGTTGGATGCGGCACATCGCTATTTAGCAGCCACTTAAAAGCCTCGTTTTCATCAACTACCTTTTTGCTTTGCTCTGACTTCTCTTACGAAGCACTTGACTTACTAAGATCAAAATCAAATTCACAAACAGTTGACTTTGTTCAGTGTAATTGCAAATGTTTGCCATACAGAAAGGGTCTTTTTGACCTCATAATCGACAAAGGATTCACCGATAGCCTTCTAAAAGAAAAAAACACAAATAAATCTATAAGTCAAACAATAGATTCAATAAACAATCATTTGGGTAAACTTGAAAATTTTGGCACTCTTATTCAAATAACCGATGAGGACCCAGAGCTTAGAATCAATGGCATTCTTGATCGTTTGTACATTAATTTTAACTTTAAAGAAGTTGAAAATCAATCAGGATTTTCCTATTTCATTTATTTTATTAATAAAAATTTAAAATGAAATCTTTTAATTTCTATTTATTTTGCTCTTATTTTGTTATTCGGTTTTTATCTACCGATTTTAAAAAAATTTTAATTAAATTTTTATCTAATGTAATTAGTTTATGATGAACAATATAGCTGATGTTGACATAGATGCTTCGGGTCGGTTTAAATACATTCTAATTAAATTAAAATCTAGTGAAAATGAGAAATATGTCGTTAGGGGACACGCCTGGGCTGAATTCCATGGTAAAATAAATTAATTAAATTTTTTTTTTTATTTTCAATTTTATCTTAGCTGACATTTTGGATGAATTCGAAAAAGCTAATGGAAACAAAGCGGTTGTGATTGAATGTGTTGGTGGTGGGAGGATTCTGCACGAACCAGAAAAAAAATCTATTCTAGTTTACGGCTATTCAATGGCAAGTGCAAAACATATTTTTTTAAAGTAAAAAAATTTTTTTTTTTAAAAGGGTTTTGGACTAGCGGATCACAAAATAAGTGTCGAATTATTAAAAAAAATGTATCCGCAATATACAAGCATCACTTTTTCTAATGAAGGCTATTAATTTTTTTTCATGATATTTGGATTTTTTAAATTCTAGTTCAATTTAATTTATGCATATTCTTAATAAATAAAAATTTTTTTGTTATCTGTTTATTTAGGCTTATATTTTATTGAGTAACTTAAATATTTTTTTTTAATAGCTAAATTATTTATTTCAAGTAGATAAAGAAAAGTAGCAAAAAATATACAAAAAGTAGCTATTATATTTTTACCAAGTGGCTAATAAAAAAAAACAAAATTGAAAAAAAATAAAAAAATTAATTAAGATTTTTAGGGTCTACCACGTTTTGGTGATTGAATATTAGTATTACTTTGCTTAGGCTTTCCACCTCTTTTTTCTGGCTTATTTACATTTGGTATCGCGGTAGACTCTGATGTTGTGGTTGCAGATGTCGTTATTAGACTTGAGCCAAAAGCATTTGTATTAAGAGGGCCATTAGAATTTTTTGTGTAAGTGTCAAGTTATAAGCTATTCCAATAACATGCTTACAGATGAAATGTTTTGCCCAATACTGACAGTTACAAACACTCATTTCCCATGCATCCATATTAATGTCAACAACAACGTATCATGCCATGTTGTCTTCAATCGTAATTCCTTCTTCAATCATTTTTTTTTCAATTTTTCAAGTAATACATATAAATAATAATTTTTTTTTATTTGTAAAAATTTCAACTAGAAAATTTCTTCAAAGATTAAAAATTGGTTCAAACAATAAGATTTTTTTAGCTACTCACGTTACAAAATTAGCTACTTTTTGGAAATAAATTAGCTACTGAAAAAAAGTAGTTTTGTGATTTTTAAATATCTATTTTGAAAAATAATTTAGTTACTGAAAAAAAAATATTTTAGCTACTCAATAAAATATAAGCAGTTTATTTAAAGCAAACTTTTTCTCCTTCATATTAAATCAAAGTCAAAATAAATTGCAGAATGCAACATGACTCAGTCCAGTAATGTTAAGGCTTATATTTTTTTCGTAAAAAAATAAAAACTTATATATTTTTTTTTATAGGAAAAATATTTTTAAATGTAGCAAAAATACTTGGGAAAATAGAAAAAAAATGCTAGTTTTTTCTAGGTCTTCCGCGTTTCGTCTCTCGGTTTTACCGTTTTGATTTTCTGTTGATCGATTATTGCAGTAAATGCTCAATATTTGATACGATGTAATCGCTGATTGAACTTGAATCGATGGTTCAATGTTGGTTTCAATTGGTCTGAAAGCGTTCACATTTAAAGGACATGCTGAATTTCTCCCAAGAGCTGAGAGAGCCTTTTTTTTACGGCCTCTTTCAAAATTTTTCTCAATTTTAGGATCTTGAATTGGAAATTCTAATAATTCTAATTATATCCAATACCAATCATATGCTTGCATATAATTTTTTTTCCAATATTGACAACTGCAAATACTTAACTTCCACAAAGTTTGTTGCACTAAGTTGCAGTATTTTTTTACCTAAAATAATTTTTCTGATGTAAATAAAAGATAAAAAAAGCTTTCAAATCTTGTTTTTCACACAGTAATTTTTGAAAAATAAATATAACTACTGTGAACCCGTTTTCATTTCTAGTGAATAGGAATAAAATACATCAAAAAAGCAAAGAGTTAGAAATAAGAAAATTAAATTTCATACGAACCCCTTATTTCAAGCATTTTATTCACATTTTGTTTTGGTTTTTTTTTTAAACAAAAGAGCTCGATAAAAAATTTATTTAAGTTTGAAATAAAATAGTTTCTAAACAGTTTGTGAAAAAACAACACAGAAAAAAGTATCATTTAATTGATTATTGTTTCTGTTTAGCTAAAGAAAAATAAAATAAAGTTTTTATTTTAGGTAAAAATGATTTAAAAATTATATTATGTTCGACAGAGTCGTTAATTCAGGTTCACAGTAATTATATTTATTTTTTAAAAATTACTGTGTAAAAAACACGATTTGAATGCTTTCTTTTGTCTTTTATTTACATCGGAAAAATTATTTTAGATAAAAAAGGTGCAGCAAAGTTTGTTGCATTAAGTTGCAGTATTTTTTTAAACATGTTTTATTTTATTAAATTTTAATTTATCAAAAAAGGAATTGTTTTGTTCCTGAAATTCACAATACCAAAAACAACTTTAAGGACCAAGCTGATCAATTGTGTCAAAATCTCTTTTTTTTTTACTGAGTAAAATTAGTGTAAGTTTTAGGTTCTGAGGAATCTGAAAACATAGCAATCGTATCACTTATTATGAATACCAGAATGATCGAAACATACTGTCGACCACTCGTATCCTACGGATGTGAAGCACTAAAAATGAATCAAATAGACCAAAGAAAGCTAAAAACTACTGAAAAAACCATTATCAAAAGAATCATGGGTCTCGGAAAGAAAGCTAAGACATTTAAACTAATGCATGCCCTAGATATGAATACAACTGAAATGATGTTACTAAAAAGAAAACTTAAAAAATACGTAGGATAAAGCAAAATAGAAAAATTGCTAGTAATAAATCGGTTCTTGGTAGGGCTGGTAAACCGGTTTTAGAAAAAACCGGTCTTAAGTTAAAACCGGTTTATAAACCGGTTTTAAGAATTCGAACCTGTCTCAAAAACCGGTTATAAATCGGTTTTCATGCATTTTTGTCCGATATTTTGCTAAATGATTTTAAACCTCAAGAATGGTATTCTTTAGGTCAAAATTAAGTAAAAGATTTTTTCTAAATTTTATTTAATTCAATAAATTTAATTTAATTCAATAAAACCGGTCTTGATATCTGAACCGGTCTATCAGCCCTTTTTCTTGGTGAACTAAACGAAATAAAATTAAGAGATTTACTTTAACAATCGAGAATATGTGAAGGATGGAACTGTTGAGTCATTAAAGCTTTGTATTCTTCAATCAATGACCAATAAAAACAAGAAAAAATCCTAAAACTTTATAAAAAGACTTTCTAAAAAAACAGAAAAAAAAAATTGATTTTTAGAATAATTTTAATTCAATTTAATCATGTTACTTTGTGAAAACACAATTATGATGGGTATTTTTCCAGCTCGCCAGTACTATATTTTTTTTTCGGTCTGAATAAATTTTAAGTTTTTAAGCAAGAGCTAAATTTGGTGAGGGTTTTCTCGGTTTTTAAACTGTTTTGAAAATAAATTTTTTAGAAGTCTCTATAGGAGTGTGAACTCCAATGTTATAGAGCTAACTGATGATGTGTTATTACAGCTCGCCAGTATTCTCTTTTTTTTTTTACATTATCCTCGCGGTGTTTCCTGAATTAAATACTGAATAAAAACATTTTTTAAATCAAAAAAAATATTGAATCTCTTAAAATTCTAGAAAAATATCCAAAATTCATCATTATGTGACTATTAAGATTGAACAAGAGAGACAAAGAATATCTCATTCATAATTTTCTTTTATCTACTTTTTAAAATTTTACTTATTTTTCCTTTTCTAAAAATTATTTCTAATTGAACATTATAAATCAAAAGTAAAATAGAAGTAAGTATACAGTTAACATAACATCTGTTGTGCACCAAAGTCCATGAACATGGACTAGTGTCTGAAAAAAAATCAAATTTTCAAGAATTAAGAAGGTTAAAATGAAAATCATGGTTACTTAAGCTAATAATTAATATTTTTGTTTATTTTTAATAAAAAAATCAATTTATTAAGAAAATTATGCTTTCTATTGTACTAAATTTAATAAAAGCCATTTTGTTAAATTAAATTTAAAATTTAAAAATAAAAAAATCAATCAATTTTTTTTCTATTTCATTTTAAAATCAACAAATCGATCATTTGTACTTATAATTGAATTTTTGTTTATTTCATCTGAATTTATTTCTGCTAATTCTTGATACTTAGTTTGATCTGGTCTGTTAGTATATTTGGCGAATATATAAGCTAAAACCAATACAAATAAGAGAACAGCAAATTTTATATTCAGAAAGGACGATAGGCCAGACACTACAATCATCATTAATATCAGTCTGTAATGGCATACAAAAAATCTGCATACTTTGAGAGTAAAAGAGACTAGAACAGAATTGTTTGGAGAAAAAATGTTAAATTTAATCATCAAATAGCTACAAACAATCGGCAAAGGTAAAAAAAAACTATTAAATTTTTTAACAAATAACCAATAAGTTAACAACAAAGAGGAAAACACTAAAAATGCATCATAGGATACACATTTTTGATTAATGTTAATTGATGATCGAGACATACAAACACATTGTGCAAGCTCTAGAAAACAACCAGAACATTTTGAATTTCTCTTTTGATTTCCACAATAAAAGCTCTTCATATTTTTTTTAAATTTTGATTTAAATTTTTCAGTTATTTCAAGATTTAAAAATCATATTCTAACAAACCATAGTAACATAAATTATATTTCTAATAGAAAATTTGAATATTATTGAATATTTTTTATTTATAAAAAGCTTTTTACTATCAGTTGAACAGATAGATGTAGTTTATTTTTCAAAATATTAAAAAGGTTTTACTTTATTAATTTTATATTTTTTATAAGTCCAATACTTGCTTCGCATCGATAGTAACCATCTGGGATGGAAGGAATTTCATTTGTCCTTGATTTTGACTTATTTATTCCCAATGCTATTTATTTGGCTCAGTTTAATTGAAAAAAATTAAAAAAAATAAAAGACTTTGACTTGGACTTAAAATTTAAAAAACTCTACTTGAGACTTGTGACTTTTAGACCGTTCGTTTAGATTGTGACTGTGATGATTTAGAGGAAAATGATTCTTCTTTAATTGAAAATGAAAACGAAAGTATATCTGATAGTGAAGAAAATAAAATATTGAAAAATAAAGTTTTTTAGTTAAATTATTATTATTATTATTTATTTCAGTGAACGCCTTTAAGGCGATGTTAAAAAATAAAAAATATTAAAAAGAATAAATGAGATAAACAGTTTTAAAGAGATTAAGACAAATATTTGAAATCATACTGAATAATTATTGTAAAGAATGTTAATTAAACTAGTTTGGTTAAATATTATTCTAAATTTCTTTTATTTATTTTTTTTTCTTCGATCCAGGAGGCAGGATAACAAATCAAGCTTTGGAAGACAACCAAATATCTCTTATTTTTGAGTAAAAAAAGCAAATATTATAGCTTAAGACTAATCTAACTACTATTTTTTTGAATTCCTCTTTTATTTCTGATCATGTTTAAAAAAAAAATTATTTTAAAAGCCTTAGAAATGACCAAGACATTGTCATTTTAAGTGATAACCCTTTTAGACTTAAAGCTAATATAATTTTTTAAACAATAAATTAGCGACAATATTAAAAAGCTAAATTAATTTTGTTCATTTTACAATTATTTAATTTTTTAAAAATTTATTTGTTTTTTTTACTGTTTATTTTTTAAATCGCCTATGAGGCGCGGTAAATATTATTAAAAAAGTAAATTAAAAAATGTATGTTTTTGCTGAACACTACAAACTAATCTTCACAATACGCTTGACCTAAAACTTGTCAAAGAAAATATTGACAACAAAAAAAACTGGGCTGACACTTGGCATTTGAAGTTTAACTATCCAAAAGTTGGATTCCAAAATAAATGCAAAATTATGCGATTTGGATCCAAAAGCACTCCACAAATAGCTTTCACCATGAAAATTGATGCTTCAATCAGGCATGTGTTAGGACAGTCATCAAATTCTGGACAACTGATAACTTTAGAAGACTCTACACTGTGTTTGTAAGACCGCATCTTGAATACTGTATAGCAGCTTGGAATCCTTTGCAAAAGAAAGACATTAAAAGGCTAAAAAAGGCCAGCGTAGTGGCCAGGCTACCAAACTAGTGCCTGGTCTCAGAAAACTCAATTATCTCTCAAGGCTAGAAAAAATTGATATCCATACGATTGAAAATAGAAGGAAAATAGGTGATTGAATCCAACTTTTTAAAATTATCAGTAAACAGAGCATTGTTCATCTACATGCCTTCACAGATTCAAGTCAAGCTCCAAAAATCAATCACCCATCGATGAATCTACGTAAAAAACCAAGACTTAGGAAGCAATTTTGCTGGTCAAACACAAGTGAAAATTTCTTCACAAACAAACAAAGTAGCATCCTAATGGAACGAGCTACTGGAGGCTGTCGTTTCTGCAACTTCAACAAATGCATTCAAAGACTTTAATTTTATTTTATTGTATAACAAGAATGTTCTATATCACTATAAAAATAATTAAAAATTAAATTTTTTGAATTAAAAATTTTTTGAAAAAAATAATTTATTTTTTGAAAAAAATAATTTGCCCCAAGTGAGGATCGAACTCACGACCTCCAGATAGCTCTGTTGAAATTTCAGATTATGAGACTGACGCGCTACCGACTGCGCTATTGAGGCTTAATGTTAAACATTTACTTAGTTTTAAGCCATTTCTTCATAATTATCAATTATATTTGCTCAATTGGTAGAAATTTAGAAAGACAAGTTTATTTAGAAATTAGTTTTTCCATATAATAAATTTGAATTTTTAATTTTAAAAAGGTTTAAAAATAATTTCCAAATAAAAAATTTCAAAATGAACAATTCGAATTATTGCGAGTCAGAAGCTAGCTTTGAAGAATTTTTGAATTCTGCCAAATGCATGTCAGTGGTGAATATTCTGACCATGCACAAAATAAAGCTATGGGAAGAGTCAGACTTTGCATCGGACCAGAATCAGGAACAGTTGAATGACTTACTAATGAAATTAAGCGACGAGTCTGGTTTGATGGAAGCTGATCTAAAGCATATTTTAATCCAACTGCAGCGTCACTCTGTCAAAAAACTCGAAGAGAATAAAAAATTCCAAAAAGATGGATCATGTGTGTTCCGAGTCAAAGTGGTCGGAAGTTTGAACCAAAACAAGATAGATAAATCGATCCAAGCCAACATATCAATGACGGGCATTGAGCTAAAAGATTTTCTCATACAAAATTTTCAACTTGACTGCGACAAATTGAAAATAATATGCAATGGCAAAGTAGTCAAAGACAACCATCCATTGTTCACACAGGACATAAAAAATCATTCTACTTTAATGGTACTTTGTGTGTACGAAAAGACCATTCAACATTTAAAAGAGAACACACAGGATGCCAAAATGATTACGGACATTAAAGAAGCGGTGAATTTGCTGACCAGCGAATCAATTGAAAATAAACAGCTTATGTCCAAGGGTATCAAGCTTCAAAATCAAAATGGACTCACTCTAAAACTTAGCGAAAATGACCAGTCTTGTTTGGCAATGGCCATGATTTTACATGAAAAATCAAAAATTCTGATCAAGAAAAAAAACTATTTCAAGGCCTTGATACTGTTGGCCGAGGCCGACAAGGAATTTTTGACATGTCAAGACAAATCTTTGCTCCAAAATGTAGACAACTATGCTCTTTTGAACTTGGACATTATTTGGTGCTATTTGAATCTAGAAAGTTTGAATGATTTGAAAAATGCTGAAGAAAGATTGAAAGTTTGCGAGGATGGCTTGAAAAAATGCTATGGCGCTGATCTTAGCCGTTTGATGTCCATTAAAAGCGACATGGTCAACAAATATACACCTATTTTTGTGCGGCTAAATATGCTAAAGGCCATTCTCAAATATCATAGGGGTAGAAAAAATGAGTGCAGAGATTTTTTGGACTTGGCCATGAGTGAAATGAAAAAAATTATGGTCGATGACGACAAAGTGGCTCAAGGTGAGCATTTCATTTGGAAAAAAAAAATTTTAAATTTTATTATTAAATAGTAATGTCCATGGGATTCAATAATACTGAGGCAAAACTGGCCCTAAGAGCAACTTTTAACAATGTTGAGGCTGCTGTAGAGCAAATTTTTAAGGTAAAATTTTTTGTTGGTTAATTTACAACAAATAACATATGATTTTACTCAATTTAATTCAAGTCTTTTCTTTGAATTTCTTCACTTTTATTTAACTGATTTGAAACTTGCTGCTGCTGATTTTTGGTCAATTCTAAATACACTTTTTTTCATTAATTTATAAACTTAAATATATTAAAAGAATTATTTTTATCACTTAAATCTAATTAGGCTGAATAAGTTTAAAACAGTTTCTAAATTGGTATTGTGAATTTCTAGAACAAAAATTCTTCCTTTATTGATAAATAAAAATTTTCAAAAATAAACAATTTTTAAAAAAATACTCCAATTTTGTGCAACAAAGCTTGTTGCATCTTTTTTACCTGTAATAGAAACTTAATTTTTTTTAAAAATCTTAATGATGCTTTATTTTTTGTCTTTTATTTAAATAAGGAAAATTATTTTAGGTAAAAAAGATGCAACAGACAAAATTCTTTTTAGAATAATTTATTTTTGAAAATTGTTTTTTTATCAATAAAGGGAGAATTTTGAATTCGCAATTAAATTTGGATGAAACATTAAGAATATTTTATTCTGGTAAAGTTAAGTCTTCAGTAGCCCATAAATTGTCAATAACAACATCGTTTTTAGTGGTGTACATTTGAATGTCTCATCCATGAATTAAGGAATCATCAGTCTCTCTTCATTCACAAAAATTATAATATCAGAAGATTTGTTATCATATCTTAAATATGGTTCGCTTCTAAGCGTGACATTGTATTCATTAGTTAATTCTAAGTTTAAATAGTCATCTAGTTGTTTTTAATAATTTTTAGCTTTGATTTTTGTCAGATAGTATGACATGCTTTTCTGCGATAGCTCTATTTATTTATTGAATTGTATTAACTCCTTAAAAGAGAATTAAAAAATTAAAAATTTTAATTTAAATATGTTTCATAAAAATCATAAAAATAAATCTATCACTAAGCTCATACGAGACTTACAAAATTGGTCTCAAATCTTTTTAGTAATGTACAACTAAATTATCATTCTTTTCATAATTTGAACAAAATCTAAAACTAATTCAAAAATTTAGATTAATAAAAAAGGCTTATATCTTTTTAAGTAAAAAAATTTTTTTTTTAGAATTTTTATTTTCGCAATGTAGAAAAAATACTTGGGAAAATAGAATTATAGAAGTCCCAAAAAAAGTCCAAGTTCGGACTTTTTTCCGAAAATCCGACACTTGCTTGGCTTCCATAATAATCCATAATATCCACCTCGGACGACAAAAATATAATTTTTCATTAACAATAACTGATGGATTCTCCATTCTATTTAAGGTTCGCGCGGAGCAAAACTACAGCACTATCTGAATTTCGGCAAACCGACTTTAAAATATTAATCTGCATACT
>VANL01001618.1:0-11846 GCA_006352455.1 Brachionus sp. 'Tiscar' | reverse complement strand
CTAAAGGTTGTCTTTAAGATGTTTCCGAAGATTTCTCCTTTATCTCTATCTGTATTGAACCATTTTCCATCTTTAATCAAAGCCTTTTTTTAAATATTAAATAAACTAATTAAAAGAAAAAAAATTTGTTAAAATTTGACATGATGTCAGCTTTTGTTCAAATTAAATCATACTAAATTAAAGGCATAGAATGACTTTAAAGAGCGGATATTATTTAAGAGTTCTTTGATAACTAATAGAAGAAAATTATTATGAATTGAATGATATCTAATTAAATTGATATATATCATTCGGTATGAATCTTTTTAGTTGAACAATAACTAAAAATAAAACAATAGACAATTAAATAAGGCGTGTATAATTCTCGTGTTCAAAGAGCCTTTCAGAAATAGTTTTATCTTATTTTTTATCTTTAAAATAAGGTTCTTTTTAAATTTGAAAGAGAAAAAATTTTTTTCAAAAGAACCGAATTTGAGTTTGCCTGAGGACGAGCACTTAGATTAGTACTTTAAAATTTAAAGTCAAGCTAATTAGCCGATAAGCATGCAAACAATTCTTTGAAAAAAAAAACAAAACAAAAAACTTATTTTCTTATCTCTATTTGGTAATCTTTATGTGCTCATCGATAATTTGAAAAAAAAAGAGCGCTTTAATCAAATCATAAATACAGCTCATTGATCAAAATAGCTGTTTGCTTTTCTTAAGCCATCAACAAAAAATAACCTCTAATTTTTCGAATAGCGTTGTATTTTATTGTTTAGATAAGGATCAAATTTTGCCCAGGGATTTGATTGCGGTTCATCATGTAAGAACTATGACAATACTAGGCTTTAAATTTTTTTATTGCAACCGGATCTTATTTAGTGACTAATGAGATTTAAATGATTACACGCTTTCATGGCTCATCTTAAACAAACTGTGCTAAGATCTTTTGATTCAATGCTTGCTTGCGCAATCAAACAACATCTTATGTACACTATTTTTGCTAAGTATGTGCGTCAGATTTTTGCTTGGTCTTTTGATATTTAATCACATAATAACTGATATTCAAGATTTTTTAGTGCCACTTAAAGCTTGAATTAAAAATGTTTGAACATGAAAGCAAATTTTATAACCAAACTTTATTTAAAATAAAAATTATTATATCATAGAAATTGACCTTTTAAATAAATTATTCAATAAATTATTTTAAAATTTTATTTTTAATAAAAAATATTCCGACTTTTCCCCAAAAATAATGACTAATTCACAGAATAACTTTGATGTTCTAAATAACTAATTGTCTGCTCCAACCGACCAGGATTAAGTTTAATTTTTTTTTTTGTTCAAATATATATAAAATAAAAAAAGTTATCTGACAAAATTTTAAAACTTTTACTAGTCCTCAAAAATAGAAAATAAATCAATTGTTCAAAAAGTGCAAAGACCTGAAGCCAAACACCAGACAAATGTTTTTGATTTTCATTTTACACATCCTCGATTGCAATTATTTTATCAATATACAAAATTTGCTAAATAAAACTATTTTTTTTTCTATACAAATGTGTAAAAATTTGTTTATGCAATTTTCTCATGGGCCTGGTTTTTCTTCCTACGAAGCAAATTTTTCGAATTAGTTAAATTTAAAGTCATAAAACCAGGAAATAGACTTGATTAATTTTGTACAAAAAAAAATACAAATGGGATGGGCTTAGAAAATATTTTCATTGGTCATAGAATGTGATAAATATTTTACTAGAAAATAACCAATGAATTTTATTTCCTTTGTGGCCGACTAGTATAAATAGGTCTTTGAAAAACAACTAAAATATAAAATATAATTTTATTGAGAAAAAATATCTAATTTTAATCCAAAAATGGCCTATGATAAAAGAATAGTAGAAAATATGATGAGTTTGGAACAACATTACTTAATGTCCAACAGTTATCTAAGTGATGAGTTGATCACCGAATCGATGAGACAAACCCTTCTTGAATGGATGCGAGATTTGTGCCAAGAAGAAAATAAACTTGATCAAGCATACACTCATTCTGTCATGCTGTTTGATCGCTTCATGCAAGCTTTAAAAGAAAAAACATCATTTCAAATTGACAAGTCGTATTTGCAATTGTTTGCCACTGCTTGTCTCTTTTTATCATCCAAAGTAAAATCAGAGTCACAATTGAATGCGTTAAGTCTAATTGAATACACTGACAATTCAATCACACTGAGCGATTTGCTCGAGTCAGAGCTTTTCATTTTGGAGACCTTAGAATGGGACATTGATTACATAGTTCCAAATGACTATTTTGAATGTTTGTCTTCTAAAATCGAATTAAGCAACAAAGAGCTTATTCAAAAGAAATTCTACGAACTAACTGTCAAATGTTCGTTTGATTTTAGCCTTCAATTTTATCGACCAAGTCAAATAGCCAGTGTATGCTTTTTAAAAGCTTTGGAAGAAGAATCATTGTTTCATCTCAAAGACTTGATTGTCGACTCAGTTATTTTCGATTCTCAAATGAATCAATTGATCAAAGTTTTTGAGTTGAATCTGAGTGATGACTCGTTTTTGTCCCAATCGTGGTCATCTCAAATGTCGTTTGTCGAGTCACCAATTAAAAAGTCATCTGGTCGAATAACCAAAAGAGCAAGTAAAAAAATGCAAAGAA
Organism: Brachionus sp. 'Tiscar'; assembly: GCA_006352455.1. Taxonomy (NCBI): domain Eukaryota; kingdom Metazoa; phylum Rotifera; class Eurotatoria; order Ploima; family Brachionidae; genus Brachionus; species Brachionus sp. 'Tiscar'. The sequence continues at coordinate 9,194 of VANL01001618.1, read as the reverse complement.
AAAATTCGCTTAAAATGAAAAAAGCTTTAAATTGTTCATCAAATTTTTCATTTAACGAAAACGATGAATCAATAACCAGTGATTTAGACATGAGCTTTAATCTTATAACCAGCTCACCATTAGCTGCTTTTTAATTTCTTATTGTTTCATTTTTAACTTGAAAAAAAAAACAGTATTTTGTACAGAAACCTGTAAATTTTAAATCATAAAGTAAAAAGTATAATTTTTTTTATTTAAAAAAATAAATTTTAAAAATTAAAAATTTCTAATCTTTAATTTGATTTATTGAAAATTATCTAATATTGTTGAGTGAAGTTGAAAAATAGCAAAATGGCTATTAATGATAAAACAATTTTAATAGTTTTGCAACTGACAAAGACTAATCAATGTAGGAAATTAAATTAAATTAAATTTTAAATATCTATGGACATGATAATTGTTGATGGCTACTATGGACTTAGAATTTATGCTGAAAAAGCTTTTTTTTTGTCTAGAGGCTTTGTCTAAAGATATCGAATGGTCAATTGAAAGAGCTAAATGTTAGACAAATATGCTAAAATTATAGCATAAGTTATCTTTAATATTTAAAATTCTTAATAACTAAAAATGTTTTTAAAACAAATTTTAAATAAAAAAAAGTGACTAGATTGCTAAAAGCCGTGTAAGATGTTTGGAAAAAATTATATCAATCGAAATTAATCAGGATAATTTTTTAAAAATTGTTTGATAACCTTAAAAATAGACTTATTTGTTCAAATGAAATTAAAAATATGCCACATCAGATTCACATAAAAGTAATGAATGACTCAAAGTTTATGATCTTCTGTTCCATTAGTTGTCAAATTGGTGGAGGAATTTAGTAGTAGTAGTAGTAGTAATATGAACTGCAACTCGGAAAAATACCCGAGCAGAGCTCTAATGAGCTAAAGCAGTCGCTTCTTTTTTCACAAGTCAAGCATCTAATTTCGACTTAAAAATATTTAACGTTCTTGCGCTAACTATTTCTTCCGATAATTGGTTCCATATGTTTACAACTCGAGTCTTTGAATGCCTTCTTAAGTCGTATCCTTGACCACTTTGACAATAGGTTAATCCATTTTTAAACTCAACTAACTCAATTTTATTATTTACAGCACTGATTTGACACGTTGATTTTACGTAAATTTACGTAAATTTACGTAAAATAAAGTAAATTTTTATAAATGTAATTTGAACATCTGGATCAGATCTCAGAATTTAAAGATGATTTTGAACCAAGATTCATCGAATATCTGACTCCATTGTGTAATTGCAATCTTAAAATTTAGTTTTCTTTTCCCGAGGTTTCGGAAAAATGTAAAAAAAAATCTACATTTCTAGATTTTTATATTTTTAGTTTTTTTTTGTGCATAATCTAAGAAAGTTTAAAATAAAACTCTAGCAATTTATTTAGTAAAAAAAATGAAAAACTAAAACTTTCTAAAATATTATACAAAAAGTCTAAAAATATAAAAATTTTGAAAAGTAATTTTTTTTTACATTTTATCGAATCTTCAAAAACGTAAACAAGTTCAATTAAACTTTTTATAATTTGTGTAGATTTTCTTTCTTTTTTTTTTAGATGCAAATATAAATTAATTTAATTAATAAATTAATATTGAAAATTAAATTATCACCAAATTTATTTTTAATATTTTATTTAAAATAAAAATATTGAAAAAAAAAAGAAAAATTTTTAGAATTCTTTTTAATTTGAAAATTCAATCTTTATTTAAGAACTCAGAACTTCAAATCATTTAAATTAGTTAATCCAAGATTTTTTTTAATTTTTTTTATTTTCCTGATAAATTAAGTTTAATAGTAGCAATTAAATAAAATAGACAAATAGGAGTAGTTGCAGGTGTTTATATTTATAATTTTGGTTTACAAAAATGAGTAATTTATTTTTAGAAATTAGATAAGATAATATAAATATTTATTGTAAAATAATGATCTAAATTTCACGCTTGGTATGAAAAATTATTTAGATAATTAATTCATTTTAAAGTCCGTTAAAAAGCTGTTGAAAAGTAAATACATTCAAAAAAAAACAATTTTAAATTAAGTTGTTAAGTAATTCTGGGAATATGTTAGATAAACATTTAACGTCAAATAAATGTATGTGATATTTTGGTTTTTTCTCAGATATAATATTACGATTAGAAATGCTTTTACACATTTTTTAAGTTAAGTATGTTTTTATAAATGTTTAAGATATGTAATTTTCTAACACTTAAGGCCATAATTTTGGTCTAATAGTTTTACTAATTAAGATCAAATTTTCAAAGAGCTCAGAATAATTTTCACCTTTTTTTATTTGAAGTAAATCATGAAAAATTATTTTTATTCAAAAGTTTTAAGTTTTAATCGTTGTTAATAATCTAGCAGATGAAGCTTGTGTTAGAAAAAACTCAAAAATTGTACAGCTTGCAATTATCTATAAAATATATCTATAAATTTATTGATAAAGTGTATTAAAAAATAGAAAAAAAATATTGCTAAAAATAATTTTAACTTTTTTTCCAAAGATCAAAAACAGGCTCTCTAAAAGCAACATAGTGCAAGATACAAAGTTGGATCAATAATAGAAGTCTAGTAATGATACAAAATGCAGTTACAGCCATATCTGTCCAAATTTAAATTATGCTTTATTCTGAAATTAGAATTATTTATTCGTTTTTAGACTAAATTATCAGTTAAAAAATAAATATTGCAATTAAAATTTTGTAATTGATACATATTTTATAATGAATGAATATAATCAATTCAAAAACTATTTAACTTTTAAATATTTTCCTTAGTACGTAGCAGACTTTAAAAGCTTTTGCACATTATTATATTTATGATATGATATTATATTAAATTTTGAAGATTTGAATATGAATGATATTAGCTAATTCATCTATGATTTTATAAAATTTTAAAAACCAGATTGTTCCTATTAAAATTAAAACATCTAAAAAAATTCAAAAGTTGAATTTTGATATTGATAAATCTATTAATATTCATTGAATTATAAAAATTCTATTACACTAACGAAATAATCTAATTCTGTTTTATTGAAAAAGAATTATTATTAGAGTTGGGTTAGATATAATACCCACTCATTGTTATAATAATAACAAATAAATATTTTTTTTAGTTTAAAAACTAATTCAAATTAAAATATATTATTAATTTTATTTTTAAGTAACGAATACAACGAGTTAGATAGAAAATAAAAATATTTAAAAAAAAGACCTAAAAAATAATAGATTTTAAAACTTTAATTTCTTTTGAAAAAAATTTTTTTTAAAATTTTATAATTGATAGGGTGGTTCAGACGTGTGTCCTAAATAGTTCAGCCAGTAATGTAAAAGTATAAAATGAGGGTCATCTAAATAATTTAGTAAGATATTTTATATTTTCATAGTTTAAGAAAAAAAATTTACATTTACTTGAAAATTTTTTGTTTTATTTGTGCAAAGCTTGAAAAGAATAAATTAAACAAAAAATTACTGCCCCAAGTGAGGATCGAACTCACGACCTCCAGATAACTCCAGATAATATTCAGATTATGAGACTGACGCGCTACCGACTGCGCTATTGAGGCTTACATTGGAAAGTATTTTTTATAAACAAATTAACATTTTTTCAAAATCCTGCAACAAAGAATGTTACACTTTATTGCATTTTTGTTAATTTTTATTGAATTAATTTGGATCAATTTGTATTTGAATTTCACATTATCAAAATAGAAGAAAAATTTTAAAATTTTATTTAAAAATAAAATTACTTAACTTGTAAATTCCTTCACATTCAAAGACTTTTTCGTTATCATTCAGTAAATTGAAAATCACCTAAAATTCTATATTGCATATCAATTTATTGATATTTTTAGAATAAACCAACAGAAATAAACATTCTTTTTGAATATATATTTACACGTTATATCTAAAACTAACTGCAAAAACACTTACTTCAAAAAAAAATATTTTTTATTATAAAAAAACACATTTTAAAGACATATTTTTTTTTTTGCATGAGCCTTTCAAAATTGACAAATAAATGAAATCAAATTCAAATATTTTGACAAGCTTTTTATTTTTTCAAGAAAAAGTTTGATTTTCATTTGATTAAGATAAAAAACTACTTCTCTGTTTCAGTCAAATTACAAGTCTAAAAAGACTAGAATTCATCTGATACAATCGTCACTGAAGTAGTTGAATTGAATTAAATAGATGCATACTTCTTTTTTTTTTTAAAGTTTGTAAATTTCTAATTAGAAAATAAATAAGAAAATAATTTATATTCTTTTTTGAAAATAAGTATGAGATATTTTGCATTAACAAACTTGATAATTTTTTAATTTTAAAATTTTTTGTTTTATTTGTGCAAAGCTTGAAAAGAATAAATTAAACAAAAAATTACTGCCCCAAGTGAGGATCGAACTCACGACCTCCAGATAACTCCAGATAATATTCAGATTATGAGACTGACGCGCTACCGACTGCGCTATTGAGGCTTACATGAATTTTAATAAATGATTGCTTTTAGCTTCTTTTTATTTTAAATTCCAACTCTCTAACCCAATTACTAAAAATATCTAATAATATTTTTTATTTCCTTTATAGTCATTTTTAAGAGAATTTACACTAATTGAATAAGATATAACAAATATGATCAATTTTATTTTAAAATGTGATATAATTATTGATTTTTTAAATTTTATTTCCTAGAAATTATGAATTAGAATATTCTTTTTTAAAACAGCTTTTACATTTCGCAAGTGAATAAGAACATCAAATGATAGCGTAAAAAATTCCATTACTAAAATTAATTCTGATACCACAGAAAAATATCTGGAAAAATTTAATTTACAATTTATAAATTTAAAATATCTGGAAATCCTTTTTATTTTGTCATTTCAGCTAGACAAAAGCAGCACTAAAAATTTAAAAAACTTTCAAGAAATGGCAAAAAACAAGTTTCTGCGTTCAATAAACCAAAGTGAACAGAGTATAATCGACGCGAAAATTATTGGAACAATTCCGGAATGGATAAATGGAACTCTTTATCGAAATGGACCTGGCAGATACACATATGATGAAAAAACTTATGAACACTTGTTTGATGGACACGCGCTTGTTCACAAATTCCGCATAATCAATGGAAAAATATTCTACTCAAACAAGTTTTTAGAAACACAGTCTTATACAAAGTCTCTCAAAGAATCGCGCCTTTATCCTGTTTTTGGAACTGTTGATCATTTATCAAGTCTTTTTGAAAGGCTGGAGCTAATTTTTCGCTGGCCACATACATTGGACAATGTAAATATAAATGTTGTTCCTTTTGGTAATTAATTTTAAATTTATTTTCTTTTAAATTTTTATTAAGACTTATTTTTCTATTTTTAAGGCTCAGACAAAATATTCGCTTTGACTGAGACAAATGTGATGTATGAACTGGATCCTTCAAGCTTGAACTTGGTAAAAAGAATAGAAATAGATCAATATCTAGAGCAGGCAACAACTACTTTGGCTCATCCACACTATTTGCAAGATGGAAGCTGGATTACAATGGGAATGAATTTCAAAAACTCTTTGTGTCCTCACTATGACTTTATCAGGTACAATTACAATGAGAGTGAAGGTATTTGTGATAAAGCAGAGCTGATTGCTCGTGTGCCTTCCAGCCACATTCTTGGACTATCCTATTTTCACAGTTTTGGTCTAACAGATAATTTTATAGTATTTTTAGAACAGTCAATTAAATTCAACATTAAAAGTCTTCTCAATGGAATTTTAACCAATAAAGCATTTTCAGAAGCTTTTCAAACAGTTGAAAATTTTCAAACCCGCATACATGTCATTGACCGGATGAATGGAACAGTTGTTGAGAAAAAATTTTTTTGTGAACCGCTTGTAGTTTTTCATCATATTAACACTTTTGAAGAACTTGATTCGGATGGAAATTTGAAAGGATTAGTAACAGATGTGTGTGCCTATGATCCAAAATATTTTCAAATTAAAAACTTTACTTATGAAAATATGAACTCGGAAACACTTCTTGAGACTGAAGCAATTAAGTCAACTGCTAGAAGAATATTCATACCAATGAATTCGCTTCAGCACGAGATAGAATGTACTGCCAAGAAACTAAATCAAAATGTCATTTTCGAACTACCAACAATTAACTATGCCAGATTTAATGGTAAAGAATATAGTTATGTTTATGGTGCCAATTATTATAAGCTTCCTTTTTCAATTATTAAAATGAATGTAAAAAATCCACAAGAAATTTTTGAAAAAAAATTTGAGTTTGAGAATAAATCATGTATACCAAGCGAGCCAATTTTTGTTGAATCTTTAACCCCAACAAGTGAAGATGATGGTGTACTACTAGTGATGGTATTGTGTGACCAAGTGGATTATTTGTCTATATTGGATGCCAGGGATTTGAGAGAAATTGCGCGCGGTGAATTACCTCAACATGTAAAAAGTGCATTCACTTTTCATGGATTTTTTGCACCAAAAACAAAATTTGAATTGCTCAATAAATAATAAAAAAGTTTAATCAAAATTTTATTAGTAAAATGAGTAGAGAATTTTAATTTTTAAATTAATTTAAATAAAATAAATGAATTTAAAAAAGTAAATTTTTGAATTGATTATTTAAGAAAGTGGTAAATTTTATTCACTCACTTAATTTACTCGTTTTGAAAAAGTAAAAAATTAAGTTTTAAACAATTGATGAACGTCTTAATAATGGATAAATTTTTGTAATGACTTGAATTAATGTAACATCAAGAATTGAGCCTCAATAGCGCAGTCGGTAGCGCGTCAGTCTCATAATCTGAATATTATCTGGAGTTATCTGGAGGTCGTGAGTTCGATCCTCACTTGGGGCAGTAATTTTTGTTCAATAAGAAAAATGCATAGACGAGAAACGATAGATTGAGGGTCTGAAAATTTTTTAGATTTTACGATCATACAGATAGAGGTTGTTTGATCCGAATACTTAAAATAGTTAATAGTGTTGAAAGTATGAATTTGATATTGTGTTACTTATGGGAAAAGCTGATGATGAAATTTCGTAAAGTACATGAATCTCGTGTTTTATGTGGCAGTTATTAGAAATGTGATTTGCATTTTTTTCGAAAATGATTCTAAGGACGAGACAAAACTGAAATTCAAATTTATTTATTTGTTTTCTGTACCGAGCAAGAGCTCCTTCAGAATAAAGTAAAAAAAAAAGAAAAATAATGAATAAAAATAAAAATAGAGTTAATAAAATAAGATGAAATAAGAATAAAGTAAATCAGCTAAAAAAAAATTTTCAAAGTCTAAAAGACATATATTGAAATAGGTTTTTACATCTGACAAAAGTTTAAATAGATGAAATTTTTTTGTCTTATTCTTTTTCAAAAAAATTGGGGCATATATCACTAATCTCAATATCAATGAATTAATTAACTTATATTAATTTATTAATTTTTAATATTGATAATTAATTTATTGATTAAAAAATTTAGTCAATTAATTATGTAAATAAATGATAATTCTAATGTTTTTTTTTGTCTTCCAGGTCGACGTTTTTTTGGATTATTATTTGGGGTATTTTTTTGGAAATAATTTCATTTACGTAATAATTACCATAATTGAAAAATATCTATATTAAACTGTATATTAGACTTTCTCAAGTACTGTATCTTTTTTATGTCTTTCTTTTTCAACATACAGTTTTTAACTTTTATTTTTTATTTTATTTTATTTATTTAATTTTATTTATTTTTATTTTATTTGAAGCTCATTAATTTCTTTTATCAAGTTTTAATGAGAAATTGATGAAAGGGGATCTTGAGGCACTAACTGAGTGGTCCACAACCTGGAAGATACTGTTCAATACCGAAAAATGGAAAGTAATGGAATTTAGCAGATCCAGCAAGAACAAGTACTCGGACATAGACCTCTGCATGGGTGTGACGAGTTAAGTACTCAATCAAACTAGTACAGAAAAAGGTCTGGGAGTCACCTTTGCGAGCAATCTCAAGTTCTCCAGCCATATCAAATCCCAAACTAATAAGGCCATCTCCATCCTTGGGCAGCTAAGAAGAACTTTCAAATTCTTTACGAACGCCACCTTCAAAAAACTATACAGCGCATATGTCAGGCCCCATTTGGAGTATGCAGCAGTAGTTTAGTCCCCCTACACTGCCTAAGACAGCAACATTCTTGAGAAAGTATAAAGAAAATATACAAATGGTCCCGGATCTCGTGTGTAACTAGGCTTTATTAAGAAAATAAACAACAAGCGGGACAGCAGCGCCATTTCTTCTCCAATGTCTAAGAGAGCCACACACCAACCTATTTTCTTTAGTCACTGTAAAGAAGCTACCATAGACGGCTTTCTAAGTAAGTCGTCTCCGCAAGACTGCTTGCTGTAGATTATTTTTATTATACAATTTTAATAAAATTTTAACTTTTACTTTAACTAAAATTTTTATTGAAAACTAAAAAATAACGATTTTAGAATTTTAATAACTTTAAATTTATTTTTTATTTTAGGAAACGATGCGAATGTTTCCGGTTTTAGCGTTTTAATATGTTATTAAAGGGACAAAAAATGTGTAAGAAAATGAATCTTAAAAAATCTTTGAGCTTGAGATTTTTCATTCAAGAGACTCTTAAAGACAAACACCCTTTATATTATTAAATTTAGCTTATACTTATTAGACTAAAAAAGTTACCAAAAAATCGATTTAATTTTCGGAATCCTTAAAGAAATTTGAAAACTTTTTTCCAGGAAAATAAAAATCTATTTTATTGAAAAAAAAAGAAAGATTTCCAGCAAATTGTGCTTAAACTTTTCCTGATTATAAAGCAAGAAAAAATCAAGTAAATGATTATAAGAATATGTTATTTATTGTCCTTGTTTTATTGTCATTTAAAGTTCTCAAATTTTTTTAATTTTTTCAAGAAAATTAAAAAAAATTTTGGATTATTTTTCAAAATTTGCGTTAAATTAATTTTTGACTCAAGTTAATTATAACGCTAAAAATAAATATTTATATTTTTTATTGATTCTAATAAATTTTTTTTTAATTACTAAAATTTCTACTACTTGAGTTTCAAACGTTTTATTGATTAAAAATTATTGATTTGAGAATTAAATCTAATTGTACAATAATTGTTATT